>QKWP01000930.1:123823-193716 GCA_003550325.1 Gigaspora rosea | reverse complement strand
GCAATATTTCGGGCCGTAATAACTTACGCAAGTTTACGTTATTATATTTCGCTGATGTATGATCAATTAAACTCAATGATCAATCATGTTCGAACTAAAAATTTCGTAATCGATTTGACTGAGCATGACCGAGCAATCAATCATATTGAGTTCGATTCCAATCTCTATTCAAAACAAATTTTAATATTAGCCCAAAAAACTAAATTTAATGCACTAATTGCCAAGTGGATTGTGTCTGATATTTTACCTTTTTCTGTTGTCTCAAGTAAATCTTTTGTTACTATGCTTCAATTTCTTAACAATAGTATCATTTTGCTTTCATGTGAAACTATGAAGTCCACTATTCAAGATGCATTTATTGTAATGCAAAAAGATGTTCAAACTCTTTTTCAAAAAGTTTCAAGCAAAATTTCTATTACATTAGATATGTGGACCTCTCGCACCAATATGCCTTTTCTTTGTGTTACAGCACATTGGATCGATCATGACTGGAAACTTAAAAAAATCTTACTCGATATTCGTATGCTCCCTCATCTACATACTGGTAAAGAAATTGAAGAACAGTTGCGCGCCATTTTTGCAGATTTTGATATTACTATCAAAATACTTTGTACTACTACTGACGGAGGTTCTAATGTGATTTTAGCAATGCAATTGTTAAAAAAGAATTTTGTTTTACAAAATAATCATTTTGATTTTCAGTCTCGTCGTTGTCTAGCTCATTTATTAAATCTTATAGTTATAGCTGGTTTAGCACCTATTAAATCATCTATCGAAAATGTACGAAATCTTGTTAAAGCTATGTCTTTTTCTTCGTCTATAATTCAAGATTTTAGAGAACTTGGAAAATCGGTTGGTGAAAGTGAAGCTATTCGTAAAATTCCACAAGATGTTTCGACCCGGTGGAATAGTACATACCTTATGCTTTCAGTTTATATAACTATGCCTACAACAATTGCTGCTATTATTAGACGTAATAAATGTCTTAACAAATATAAGCTTTCACTACAAAAAGAAACTGACCTTCAAGCTGCAATTCAATTTCTTCGACCATTTTATGAAATGACAAATGTTCTTTTCGAGAGCACATATACAACTTTAGGTCTTTCGATTCTGCTTGTTGATGACATAGTTAATAACATTTTATCGTATATTTAAAATTCAGCAAGTCCTGAATTTTTTAAAGCACCGCAACTCAAATGTCCGATAAACTCCAAAAATATACAGATGAAATCTTTGATAAAACAGCATTTATAGCTGCTATCCTTGATCCTTGTATTAAACTTGAGTTAATACCTGCTGATATGAACACAAAAGTAAATCGTGCTATTTTTAATAATGTTTTAAGATCTGAGTATTTTGTACTGATTTTAAGTAATTCTTTTACTAATTTAGAAACACCATCGAATTTATCATATACAGAACAAATTGCTCAAAAAAGAAGAACAAATACTCTTACCGATAGGACAGATGAATTTACCCAATATCTAAATGAAGCTGTTTTGCCTATGAGGTTGATCCCTTAAGCTGGTGGAAGCTTTATTCTATTCGTTTTCCTCATCTGTCTCAGATGGCCAAAGATTATCTAGCCATTCAATCTACTTCTGTACTCTCTGAACAAGTATTCTCCAAGGCAGGTGATACAGTTCGTGCTAAACGTACACACCTATCTGAGAAGAGTGTACAAGCACTTATGTGTGTTAATTCTTGGTTAGATCATAACATTAAATTTCATAAATAATTATAAATATTTGTGAACAAATTATAGGTCTAGATTATAAAGGCCAATGTTTTAAATGATATCGGGTACTCCCTTTATTAGAAATTTAAATAAAAAAATTTTTTACAAGATTTTTTAACATATACACTAAACTATCCTAAAATAACAATAAAGTTTTTAGTAAATACTTTATTAATATTTTTAAAAGCTTAAACTATAGTCACTTACTTTTGGTATAAATTCGTAAAGATCAATCTGATTTAAAGTTAGAATATGCTAATTAATAATAGCATTTTCTATAAATTCACTGCTAGATTGGTCCACCAATTGTCATTGTGCCGAATATATATTTTTGAAATTTAGTGAGAATCGCACCTTTCTGAGTAGATTGTACTAAAAAAAAAATTGAAGTCAATATAAGATAAACAATTATATATGTTAATGTATTGAACTGAAAACACACATCTACCAGAAGTCACCTTTCATTTCGATATTTCAAATTTTGTAACCGCGTACAGTATTATGCACAGATTCACAAACAGAAAAACTGTACAAGTAATCCAGGCTTAAAAGCTTCTCTAAATTGAAGCTAAAGATAGTATAAATATAATATAACAAAATAAAAAAAAAATATTGTTGAATTTAAAATTAATTTAAACAAAGAAAATGTTTTCCGTAATTGATTGTTCTTTCAATATTCCAAACAGTTGCAAATCTAACAAATTAGAATCTATCTGGCTAGTGCTCATAATCCTAAATGGTGAGGAAAAAAATATAGAAACTTCGGATTGATGATAGTGATTCTGTATATCTGCTCATCTACTAGACAAGAAAAAAGTTTTAACTGATTATCATTTGACCAAAAGATTTTCTAAGTTAGCCACCTTAATCCAGTGGGGATGCACTGAGGAGGATTAAAATACTGCTTGCATTATAGCCAAAGTGTTTTTAAACTAATTGTTGGATCATATTTGAAAAATAAAAGTTCTAAAATCAAAAAGTGGCTTAGTGTTAATACTGAACAGTAAGAAATTTCAAAAAAAAATTGTGTGTATATTACGTAATAGCTCAATACTTAATTTGGTTGGCTTGGCATATAAATAGCTTAGCTCTAGTTTTTGGAGCTGATGATCGGCTCAGCTCTGGTTGTGGAGCCGAAGAGTTGGCTCGGCTTTAAAAACACTAGCTGTGAGCCGAGCCGAGCCAGCCATTTGTATCACTAGTCACAACAAACTATGATACAATATTAATCAAGCATAACATTGAAGCTAAGAGTGAAAACTTCGATGTGATCACCACGAAGTGAAGTCGCTCTAGCAATACCATACAATCACCAAAACAGGATATATTATGGTATGACAGAAAGCAAATTTGTATAAACTAGAATAAAAGAGACTGTAATAAAGACAGAAATTGTCAACAAGTCCATGCATATTTGGTTTGTAGGAAAATTGGCCACCTGAAAAGGTGATGCTTTCACAAATCATCCACTCCCAGGAATATAGAAACCTCTACTCAGACCACCAGAGGACAATAACACATGGCAACTAGGGTTGGTAAAGTTCCTAGGTTCGAACCTAAGAACCTAGTTTTGGAACCTAGTTTTTAAAAACCAGGTTCTAATTTCAAAGCCTAGGTTTTAGGTTTGTAAAGCTTTTTTAAATTCAAATAGGTTTTTAGGTTCGAATAGGTTTTTAGGTTCATGATAGTTTTAGACCATATACAGTATGTTGCCGAAAATAAGCTACCTCCTAAAATAAGCTACCCCCAGTTTTGATCCAAAAACGTCAAAACGTCTTTGACCCAAAAATAAGCCACTCTCATTGTCGCACCAAAAGATAATTGAAAAAAATTTTAGTTCTGAAAATAAGCTACCCCTACGATCAATGAACATTGCTACATAGTAAAGTCTAAATTTTACTAAGCAAATTGATTAAAGTCGCATAAGAAACCTTGTTCAGTAGATCAAAATACGTGTACCTGAAAATTTCATACAAATTGGAGAACTTTTTATTATTTGACTTTTAATTTTTACAAAAAAAACTGTTGAACGTAAAAATTAAAAGTCAAATAATAAAAAGTTCCCCGGTTTATATGAAATTTTCAGAGTATGCGTATTTTGATCTGCTGAACAAGGTTTCTTATGCGACTTTAATCGATTTGCTTAGTAAAATTTAGACTTTACTATGTATCAACGTTCATCAATCACTTTATAAGTTACTGATTTTTTTCTGTATATTTATTTATTGTTTATATAACATATTTATTTATCGTCTACAGCAGATTTATTTATAGCATATTTATTTATTGTCTACAGCATATTTATTTATTTATTTTACTTATTAAAGTTTTGTATACGAAAATAAGCTACCCCTTTATTGTGCTTTAAATTACTTAAAATAGTAAATAACCCAAAAATAAGCTACCCACAGTTTTTTTGGGGGACATATAAAGTCGTGTTCAGTCACATGTTTTTGATTTTTTAATTAAAGTTAGGGTAAGGGTTAATTTGGGGTTAGGGGTAGGGCATGTTTTATATAGTAAAATTGTCCTCCCGACATTTTTTATTAAGCACCAAGATGGGTTTAGACTGTTGTTTTTTGTATTTTTGCGACTTTCGCTTTTTTTCGCTGTTTTTGTCTCTTCGGGCTGATCTGTGTCGATCAAAATAAACAATCCTATTGGCTCTATGTCATGTGATGGACACGGCTTTAGACGACCCCTTTTTTTGTTAAAAATTGGCAAAAAAAGATAGCTTATTTTCAGCAACATACGGTATATAGTGTATATGTTTATTATATTTATATACTATTTTTTTTATATTGTAATTACTCGCATACTTCTACATTGCCCTTGCATATTCATGTAAGTATATACTGTTAATCTGAACCAGGTTCTGGAACCAGGTTCCAGAACCATGCTCAAGAACCAGGTTCTGGAACCAGGTTTTAGAACTTAACCTAAACCAAACCAGGTTTGGAACCTAAGTTATAAAAACCAAGTTCTTAGGTTCATAAAATAGAACCTAAAGGTTTTGGAACCAAAACCGAACCTAAACCAACCTAACCATCCCTAATGGCAACATATAAAAACCTACAAAAAAAACATAAAAAAAAAAACAACACATACCACAAATAAGCCAACTAGTGTTCCTATGAACCTGAACTGAACTGAACTTAGGTCAAGTTCAGGTTCAGGTTCAGGTTCAGTATTGAACCTGAACCTGAACATTTTTTAAAACATGTTCAGGTTCAGTTTCAGTATTGAATTTTTAGAGCTGGTTTAGGTTCAGTTCAGGTTCAGTTCATAAGTTCATGAACATGTTCAGGTTTAGTCTGGTGTTCATAAAAACTAGTAATTCTAGGTTTGGGTCCGGGTTTGGTCTGGTCCAAACCAGACTCAAATTCTAAATTTTATTATAAACTTTATACTAAACTCAAACTCAATTATAAGTTTGGTCGGGCTAGTCCAAATTTTGCAAACTAGTTTGAATCTGAATTAAAATATATGTATTTTTTGATACTGAACAAGTTTACTTAGAGTGAGAAGTATAAATCAGTTAGTAAAATTTAGAGAATCATAGCATTTTGTATAATTTTATTAATAAAATTATACAAATTTCTATGATTCTCTAAATTTTACTAATTGATCATAACTTCTTGATCTAAGTAAACTTGTTTAGCACCAAAAAATACATCATATCGGTATATTTTATTTTATTTTCCTTAAAATTTGCGTCAAAGATGCTTAATTTTGAATTTTTGATGAAATTTTCCAAAATTAAGCATCTTTTCTTCAAATTTTAAGAAAAGTAAAATAAAATATGCCGATTTGATGTATTTTTTGGTGCTTAACAAGTTTACTTAGTGCAAGAAGTTATGATCAATTAGTAAAATTTAGAGAATCATAGAAATTTGTATAATTTTATTAATAAAATTATACAAATTTCTATGATTTTCTAAATTTTACTAATTGATCCTAACTTTGTGATTTAGATAAACATGTGCATATACTGTATTATGAACCTGAACATGTTTATGAACCTTGAACTGAACCTGAACTGAACTTTTTTTAAGTTCAGGTTCAGGTTCATGTTCAATAATTTTAAGTTTAGGTTCAGTTCAGTATTGAACTTTTATAGCAGGTTCAGGTTCAGGTTCATTGAACCTAAACCTGAACCTCTATTGAACTGAACTGAACTTCAGAACCCTAAAGCCAACTCACAGCAAAAAGGGAAAAGAAACATAAAAATTTATTCATACTGACCCACATTCACGAAACGAAGGTTCAATTGGAAAAAAATATATATATAATAGAAATAAATAAATAAATATATATATATAAATATAAATACGATAAAGATAAACATGTACAAACATATAGATACTCACACACAGATATACAGGCACACAAACCAAAAAAAAAACGCAACACTTGCCACATCAAGAAGAAAGCCCAAAAAAAAAAACACAGAGCTACTAAATTACACTAGAACGTACTAACCTATAAACTATTAATACAGCAGAAAATGCCCAGTCATCTACAAAAGGTTTTAAACACAATGCATAGTTCAAATTATTGCGCAGCATCATGACAGCTGAAGCTCTAACACTACAATCAGTAAATGAAACTATCATGGCAATTCCTCCTCCCACTATCTCACTGAATGAAACAGAAGCAAGACTGCTAACCCAGCTAGACCCACAACATTTTAATATGCAAATGCCCATAAACATTTCAGCCTTCCAATTGCTCACCAACTACCATCCTAATTGACAATTTATCGAATATTTAGTAAAAGGAATCAAGCAAGGTTTCAGATTCAATTTCAGAGGTTCCCAAAGCAAAATAATTCAAAAAAACCTGCCTTCAATCAGTCTCGCTCCAGAAGCATTCAGCAATTATGTAGAAAACGAACTAACAAGCCAAAAAATTTGTAAACTATTCCAAGAAGACCAAACACCTTGTGATATATTTCAAATCAATCCATGCGGTCTCATCAAAAAGAAAGACACAAATCCAAAAGCATACTGGATGATATCCCATTTATCATCACAACTTGAAAATAGCGTAAACAACTACATTGACAAAATTAAATTCGCTACAAAATACAAAATGGTAACCCACGCAATTAGATGGATTAACCACTATGGACAAAGCTGCACATTGTCCAAGGTGGATATCAAAGACGCCTAGCCTACTGCATACTGCCAGTTCACTTAGTAGACCAAATACTGCAAGGTTTTCGCTATAATAACCAAATATACTTTGACAAGGTGCTGGTATTTGGCAACAGAGCATCAGAAGATATATTCTGTCAATTCGCCAACTCTATAGCATGGATTGCTTTCCAGCAAGAAATCCCGGCAATAATTCACTATGTAGATGACTTCCTCATAATCACTCCGTCAGATGGGACATGAGAGTTGGGTCAATTTATCTGAATCCTTAATATGATAAACATACCATACAAAGAAACAAAAATGGAAGGCCCAAGTACAAGCATCAACTTCTTAGGTATAACATTAAATACCAGCACTATGACAGCCTCTGTGCCACCACAAAAACATGAAAAAATGATTATGCTACTTAGATAATGGACAACCAAAAAATGGTGCTTCCCTAGGGACCTTCAATCTTTAGTCGAATCACTCGTATGGATGTATCAGATAATGCCACAAGGTCATCCATTTATGCAACGGTTAATTAATATACAAAGCGGTAACAATAATCTGAAATACCACATACAAATAACAAAACCAATTATATTAGACATCAATTGGTGGATCCTAGCAATTCAAGACTAGCCAGGCATCCAATTGTTTCAAGACCAAGATTGGAGCCAACCACAAATCCTTAATCTCTTCACTGATGTATCGAACATAGGGGAGGTGCCACATACTTAAACTACTTTACAGCATTTAACTGGGCCAAGTTGATCAACCTCATGAAAATAAACATCCAAATGTGCGAGTTACTCACTATATTTATTGCTATATGCACATTCGCTCCAATGTAGAAAAAAAGAAAACTAGTAATATGAACGATAACCTACCAAATACTGAGGCATACTACACAGGCTACTGCAAAAACCCAGATATCAATGAAATCATCGCGGCAATGTATAAAGCTCAAATCTCTGGCAACTTCCCGATAAACCTTGACCACATACCTGGATCAAGGAACACAGACGCAAATCTACTATCTCGCAATAGACACTGAAAATTCATCTCTTATAACCTTTTAGCACGATATCTCCAACCAAATATTCCTACAGAGTTCATGGATCTCACCTCTCTTATTCCTTCTTTTAAACAATAACAGGCTACCAGCAAACTGCAACAAGTAACACCAGACAGTTCAGAACCCAAATACCACTTGACAAAAAAGCTGCAGAAATTCTCAATACTTTAACTTCTGCGAATAAATCATACGAAACAACTATTAAAAGATACAAAGTACTAGCAAATAGCAACAACTGGCGAAATCAAGACAGCCCTATCTGGCCCATATCTACTCTGTTATTAATAAACTACATCAAGTTTTTGCATTCAAATATTTCTCTCCCTACAATTTTAACCTACCTGTCAGCCCTAAAGTACCATCACACAAGAAATCACTATAACTGGGCACCTACTCACTCGGACCCCTTAGTGATTCAGCTCCTTAAAACCATCAACGCAACACATATTCACAACCCGGTAGAACAAAAATTGCATATTATAAGCACCCACCTTTTCCAAATGAAATCAAAGCTCAATCTACACAATGCTACAGATTTTCTCTTTTGGACAATTGCTCTCACTGCATTTTATGGTCTCGTCTGTCTAAAGAACTGCTCCTTGCAAACCAAGCAGACGCCAACAAAGTTCTCACAAACACTTTTGCAACTATACAACTCACACAAACAAAAAATCACAAAACGCCAAATCGTGTATTACTAATAATCCATCCAACTAATGATACATTATGTCTAGTATGCACTCTTAAGGATTACGCAGTGCTCCGAATACAAGTATCCTACGCCACAAACTGCAACTTGCTTTTCGCAAAGCCAGATGGAACATGGGCCACGAAACAATGGTTCATCAGCAAACTTAAAAGCCTCCTGCCCAGCGAAAACGTAGCTGGCCATAGCTTCAAAGCAGGGGGCATCACAGAATTGGACATGTGTGATGTACAGCTAATACTCATTCAAAAAATAGGCAAATGGAATTCTGAATCATTCTACAGATACATCCGCAGACACCCCGCCACAATTGCCTCAATCCTCACTAAAGCATATACTAGTTAACCCTCCCGAAATAATTGGAACAAAAACCGAGCTAACTAATATAAAAAAAAAAAAGAAACGTACAAACAAGCAATTGCAGACAAACAATTCATATACCATAAATAATCAAGAAAGCAGGGCCCAAAAGAGCCATTAAGATAAGTAACAGATTGTATTATGCAAAGCTTTTCTAATAATGAAATCTGCAAAATACAAATCCAAACCGGACCAATTCTAATCTCGAGATATGACAACTTCCTAGTTACAACTCAGGTTCCAGACCAAAGAATCAAAACAAAACATCTAAAAAACTACAAATTTCTGACTACAGTAACAGGCAGACCAAAACCGCAGAATCAAAATATTTGAAACAAGCACTTGATTCTGTCCGTTTGATCGGCCGGCCTGCTGTGGCAGGCGGGAAACCACCGGCTGAATAAACAAGCTCATTCATCAACTACCTGGGCTGTTATTGTGATTCCCAGCGCAATTTCGATTGCTAATCTTTTGGGAAATTAACGTCCAGTTCCTATTACCAACAACTATGTTTATCCATTCCAAATTTATAATAAAATTTATTTTTGGCTCTTAATTACAGCCACTTTAACTCCAACTTAAGTGTGTGCAAATGTTTTCGTATGCGTTGACCAAAGGTCAACAATTCGAAAAACCAAGCTAAGCACGGTACTATATGATACCAGAACTCGTAATCAGCAGAATCACAAATCCAGAAAGCGTGACTCACCTCTACGTGATACAACAAGAGCAAGCACCAATCAAAGGACGATCACAGGACCACAAAACACATATGGCGCAAAACTGTCACACAAACAAGCTACCTAAAAATTCATCATAAATACTAACATCCCCAAAATCTTCAAACTCTGTCCTGAAAATTGGAAGGTTTATTCGCCCCACCCAAACCCTCCACAAACTAGAGACATCGCACTGGAACAAGCACCTGATTCTGCCCGTTTGATCAGCCAGTCTGCTGTGGCAGGCAGGAAACCACTAGCTAAATAAACAAGCTCATTCATCAACTACCTGGGCTGTTACTGCGATTCCTAGTGCAATTTCGATTGCTAATCCTTCAGAAAATTAATGTTCTAGTTCCTATTACCAACTACTATGTTTATCCATTCCAAATTTATAATAAAATTTATTCCTAGCTCCTAAGCACAGCCAGTTTAACCCCAACTTAAATGCATGCAAATGTTTTTCGATCAAATTAACATGTTATAAAAATATAGATTTTTATCAATACATATATATTTTTAACGCTGTTGTAGATCTCAAAACAATAGATTTTTATCAATACATGTATATTTTTAACGAATAAAAGTATTCCCTTTTATCAAATTCCAGGGATATACCAAATTAGGAAATTCAGTTCTAGAATAATCGGTGTGAAAATCCGTGAATTTTATTAGCTCCTTAAACTTTGTGAGCATGACAGACATTCTAGTTAATGCATAAAGGTTACACAAAATTTTGCATATCAAAATCATAGGAATGGGAAGTATGTTATATGACTGCACATAAAAAAAATCAGTTGTACTTGACAAAACTTTGTCATATCGTTTATTGGGACATTACAAGAGAATTGTAGTGATCCATTATTGAGATTATCAGATCTGTGAAACTTTTACTAGAAGTAGTTTTTATAGCAGTTAATAATATGTAATATGTAAATGAACTTAATTTTTTTTTTGTTTCAGCAACGACTTAGAAAGAGATTAGTAGCTTTAACAGTATTCATGCAGAATCTGCATTTTATTGTTCCTTCTAATGGTCATATTTACCAATGCTCTATTTTATAAATCTTTGCAGCTAGTCTAGATGAAGTATCTAGTGATTTCTCTATTTTCTCAAAAATTTCATCTGTGCCCTCCTCTATCATTTTCGTCATCGTCAAGATCTTCCTTCATGAGTTTATTTTCTCCTTTTTCAATTCATTTTAGAAATGAATTAACATTTTCAAAAATCCCTTTCTTGTAGTATTCTTCACAGTATTTACACTTTTTATTATATTATAACAAGCATCATGATAGCCATGATCACAAACGTACACCATACTGTTATTATCGCTTAACAGAAGACTACAACAATCACATAGTTCGGAATGTGGTGGATGAAATGTACTGTACACCATTGGTAAGTATCATAAATCTACTACTTCTTTCAGAATAGCTAGTTGGTATATTTCTGGATGCTTTTTTTTTCCTTTGGTAGAGGTTTTTTTGGTAGGGGCTTTGGCAGGGATTTTTTTGGTGGAGGTTTTGTTAGTAGAATTTTTTTTTGGACGTTTTTTTTGTATGTTTACTTTTTTTGCATTCTTTGTAGTTTTTTTGTTAGGGTTCGGAATGCTTTTTTTACAATTATGAAATACTTCTTGAAAATATTGTAATAGAAAAAGAGCCATTTTTTCATATAAGAAATCAAAAGTTGTAGCATTATACAGATATCATCGTGTTTTACAATACATGTCTTTAAACACAGGATCATGATCTATTATGACATATGCTTGCTTTATAATATTTTCTGCTGTTGCATTTTTTGATATATTGGCATGAATTTGACTGTAGGTGTTTTCTATATAATATTCATTAAAACTAGTCAAATGATTTTTTATAACATTTAAAAAAGGATGATTGTTATCATTCCAATAGAATAAATCGGACAAAAACATAAAGAGGCCTTATTATAGTTCTTCCATTTCCATCACAGAGTGAAGGTCCAAATACAAAAGACAGTCTCTACATATTCATTGAATAAACCCGATTGAAATAGAGTAGCATAGATTTCGAGTGTCGACGAAATTATATTATCAAGTAAGTCAATTAATATTCGATACTTGATATCTTTGCATACTTTTCAAATTTTTTTATAATTTTGTCCTTTATTTTTAGCCAGCTGTTTCGTGTGAGTTCCAATAAAAAGTTTATCCTCCAGGGCCGAGGTTTCTTTGCCAATTTTTTTTTCCAAATACGTAATAGAACATTTTTTCAAAAAAGAATAGTAAATTAGTATAACGTGTTCTCTGCTATTTAACGATAAGTGAAGCAGGCCCAACATGGGTAAAAATGATTCGATTTATTGTGGAATAATGAAATTTGTATTGGTTGATTTTTGCAAATGTAGCAATTTCCTAATAAAGAGCTGGTTGGGCCAATCTGTGACAACAGGTGCAACTTTTTCATCTAAATGCTGTGTTTTACTATATATTAAAAGAATAATATTCAATGCATTAAGATAATCCTCTACAGAATGCAAGTGTTGTTCTCTAAATCCTATGAGCTGAAGCCTCTTATTGACCTTTCCTCCTTACGTTCTACCATGTTATCTGCGTAACTATGTATTGTTAGTGTTTCAATTGAATCGAATGTATTGTGACTAGAGCCGCAAACATTAGAACATCATTGACGTCACTACCTCAATTTTATATGACGTAAGAGTGACATAGTGACGTCACTACCTCAGACCTTTCAAATGTTTGCAGCTATAATTGTGACAGA
The DNA here is from genome assembly GCA_003550325.1 of Gigaspora rosea. Lineage (NCBI taxonomy): Eukaryota > Fungi > Glomeromycota > Glomeromycetes > Diversisporales > Gigasporaceae > Gigaspora > Gigaspora rosea. The sequence goes on along the minus strand of QKWP01000930.1, from coordinate 181,208 downwards.
TCATAATGAAATCCAGATTAAAATGAAATGATAGTATAAAATCTCAAAAACTAAATTTTTTTGGGGTGCATTTTTTAGGGTTAGAGGTTTAGAGTTAGTGTTAGTTTTAAAAAAAATTATAATAAACAAGTATTAATAGGTTTTAGAAGGCTAGCAAATTAAGTATAGAATGTAGATTTCATTTTAAATTATGATCTGTGACATGTATTGATTATTAAACCTTGTGAAATTTTATATGATTGATGGTCCGTATATGAAATATCAAAAACCCTGGTATGTACATTTATTAAATACCAGCAGATTTTTGATGCTTCGATGTTTTCCGGATTATGAACAGATACTCCATTAAATTTAGTTGTACAGAAAAATGTTCAATTACTGGTTTGCCTACACAAGTAGCAAAATGATTTGCAGTCGAAGTTAATACAGTATCAGGTCTACGATTTTCATAGATTGCATAATAATCGTCAATATTGTAACTATGAAATAAATTTTTCTATTTATATAAAAATATACAATTTAAATTTTATTAATTAATAATAAATATATAGTAATTTAAATTACATTTACATTTTCAATAAAATGGTTTTCAATTTTAGTTGAATGTTTTTTTTGAAATTGTTTTCGATATTCCTCTACAGTTTTAGCACACACCAAATATCCAAGAGTTGACATCATGTTAATTGCCTCCCATGTCGCCCCCGATGTCATTAAATATAACCCAACCTCTAGTTTGTGTTGATTTACAAATTTGTTGCGCAAACCTGCTAACATATAGCATAAGCCAACAATTGACTTTATTGATTCGTTTACATTATAAGCAGAGCGTTCTTTTGGAATAATTGCATTCATAAGATAATTAAAAAACCCCTTAAGTTGCAGATTAATAGCTTTGATTATATGTTTGAATTTTGCTGGATCTAGTTCCAAATTAGCACCCTTTCTACATTGTATGAAATATAATACTTTTGTTAATATTTCTATATACATAGCGAATGTTGGTTCTTCTATTCAAATTAAATAAAAAATTACACCTTATAAAAAAAAAATAATAATTAAAATAAAATAACAGATAAAACTTATTACCTGTATTATTATTTGATACAGGTTTAATTGTTTCTAAATTTTTTTTCGATTACTTATTTTTTTTCATGCCTTCATTAATTTCTATCAGCTTTTACAATTTTACAGTAATGTGGGTGACAAAGTTGTTTTCTGACTTCAAGATAAGGGTATACTTCTAGAATTCATTTCTTGTAACACTTTTCATATGCAAGCTCCATAAGTTTACGAAACTTAACATTAGTATGGGTACAGTTAATAATTGAGCAGGGGCCAAGATTTATTTTTGTCATTTCACGCAATATCAAAATTTTTTTTTTTTGCGGCAAAAATTTTTTTATAAAGAATGTGGGTGATGGGGCACCACCAGTACTTTCGTTTGGCCAATCATAGTTATAAAGTGCATTATACCCGTGATTAAATTTTAACTAATCACATTCATGATCTGCATGATCTGCATGATCTGCCTCGGCCAATCAAATAAAACCTCTGTTATGCTAACTTTGTGCATTTCACGAAATTTTTATATATTCATTGCCGCTAAATGATATACAAAAAGATAATATAAAACGTCTATTTCTATAATTCCAAATAATCCTGTATGGTAACCTGTTTTAAAAAAGGTAAATGAGACTAAAGTTAAAGCTTTACTTTAAATAGCAAGTAGTAGATTGTAGTACTTTATATAGTGTCTGCTTACTAGAAGCCAAGAACAAAAGATCTGTTATGTTTTTTTTTGCAAATTTAGTTATACAATGTTACCGTCAATTTAAATCTAGTAAACATTGCAAGTATTGAATTACTGAATTATTAATCGAAGTATTTATATAAGTAATTTAGGTTCATAACTTTCTGGCACATAAGCATTTATTAATCGAAATATTTATAATAAGGTATTCAGATTTATGGCAACTTGCTTTGCTTATTACAGTATTAATTTACTTTAATTATGCTAAATGGTTGGTGAGCATTTATTAACTGATGTATTTTGAATAAGCTATTTAGGCTCATGAAACCTTAATGACGTATAAGTATTGGTTAATCGAAATACTTAGAATAAGAATATTAGGCGTATCACAGTACTCTTGAATTTATGATCTGACGTTGATTTCAATTATCGATCAATTCTTGATAGGAGTACCAGGCTGGGTCAGGCACATGCTATATGCCCCTTGACCAATACTCCCTGTCTTTTCGATCTGTTGACCCTTGTCAACATGCAATTTTTGCATACAAATCCTTCTAAATTTTCAACTGTCATTTTTTTTTTGCTAAAGATTGATGATTTTTCAATAAATTTTACCGTCTAAAAGAATTAATTACTAAATATATAATTATTGATTCAAAGTAAAACCCACAATTATTTCTAAACTTTCATAAAGAGCTTCATAAATCATGGTTGTAATGTTTTATACATTATAACTTATCTAACCAATTTTTTTTCATAAACAAAACTATGAATGTTTTTTTTTTTACATTTTAAACATTTGTAACAAGCTTTTTTTCCAAGGAAAGCATTTAATTTTTTAAAATTGACACGATTTACAAATCAAAATCCATACAGACAATATTTCATTTTTTAATAATTGTACTGTAGCTTAATAAAACCAGTTAGTAGTTATACAAATCAAAAATCGAATTAATCGATTGGTTGTAAAGTTCCCAACTAATCGAACTAATCGATTAATCAATTAGTCAATTGGTCGTTTAATCAACCGAGTTTTCAGTTGCTATCTTATGTGTATTTACCAAGTTTCGTTTATTATTTATTCAATTAATCGATTAGTTGAATAAAATCGATTAATCGATTAGTTGGATAAAATGGTCTATCAACTAATCGATTAAAAAATTTTCATCGATTTGTATCACTACCAGTTAGGTGTGAGTAAAAAAAATTTTTTATAATAAAGATTATGAATAAAAATAATGCTGTTCATTAGACATTGGATATAATAAACCTTGAAAATATCCCGATCCAGTAATCGTTCGTGACTCGTTTTCCTAAACTAAAAAGAAATGAAAGCAAGGTGCCGTTAAAAGTGATTAAAAGTGATACAGTCGACTCTGAATATAACGAGCTCAAATTTTTAAAATGTCATAGTTCGGTATAAAAAGTGGCGTGGGTTCTTAAGAAAACGATGTAATTTTCTATAACGAACTGTATTTTCTTCCAGAGTCTTCAGCTAGTTATAGAAAGAGTTGTCTGTATTGGTTAAAAGCCTTTTGCGATTACCGCAAATCGCGGTCTAAAGTACCCGAAAAGTATTTGCTGCCTTACACCTGGATATTCTCAATATTATAATAGTGTAAATTTTATATTCCTATGCAATACGTGTTAATATGATAACTTAAATATGGCTATCATTATTAGTATTAAAGGACTCTATAAAAGCTGGTAAACGTTCTACAGCTTTAGACAGCGATTTACGGTAGTATTGCAAGTGATAATGCCATATAGGCCTATATTATGATCTATGTAAATTGTACGTGCAACATTGACATACTCCCATATTTTGAAACATGATTGTTCATAAATTTACGTTCCTAATTTTGCATGACAACATTATACAGCTAACTTAATAATTATACTAATTGTCCTCTTTTCAAATTTCGCAGAAATTTTCTTTATATTTTCACGCCTCGCGTAGTCTTTTCTTTACATTCATAATTTAATTTTTGATTCACAAACGGTGGAAACAAGCATGACTTTTTAAAGTTGCACCAGTAAAACTTTGAACTAATTCTGTGTCATGTAGTCAGTAAATATAAAAGACATCGTACGTAAGTATGTATGGTGCAAGAAATTTAAAAATCACAATTACACCTTATAGAAACAAAATTTAAATACTTAAATTTATTAAAGTTGATAATTTAATTTTAATGTGTAACTTGATTATAGGTTACAGATTATGCCAATTAGATGCATATTAAAATTCATATTTCTAAAATTACGACTTCAATAAAGTATTAACATACAGCTTTTATTGTTGTTAATGATTTAGGATTTCAATGCATGTGTTTATCTTTATAAGATATAATTGTGGTTTTTTACCATGGGTGTCACATCGACTATTTAATCAAAACTATATCAGTTAACTATGTAATTTATCATAGAGCAGATTTTTTTATATTACATGAATGTAAATCAATTTAAGGCTATTGCTATTACATTATAATACGACTTACTTTAAAATGTATCAACTTTTTATATAGGCGTGCAATCTCCTTGAAATTTTCACCAGTTATTTGTATAAAGTCAAAGAATAACGCTATGTTTTTCTTTTTTCTATCAATATGTGGATTTTGAACATTCACATTATAAAATTCTTGAAAATTCATTAATTAGGATGAAAAAAGTTATATTAAAAATATAAATCGAAACTTAATTAGAAATTTAGCGAAAAATCAAACATAGCTACTTTAAATCAGTTCCGACAAAGAGTTTTCAATTAAAAAAATTAGAAAAATAAGTGCAATATTTATGTAATACCTTTAGAATTTTGCGCTTTTCTTTATAATTAAGTAAAGTAAAATTACATTCGATCATCTATTTTAATTTTCTTATTAAAATCTGCAATATGATAAATTACATAGTTATCGGACATAGTTTTGATTAATTAGTCCGTGTGACACCTTAGTACGGTACGGAAATCTAAAAACCTCAATCACTTTATATAGAATAAAGTTGAAATGACTCATTTGAAATAAACTAAATTTGTCATTCTCAACAGCAATTTCAGAGTGTATGCATAGACCAGTTGCTATTTAGTACATATTATTCTTGGCGTATTATTTTAATGTAAACGGATTTTTATTGAGATTGATAATTTAAGCTATTATGATGTGCTGCCGATTTATGTATACATTATCTTTATATAAAGAGATTGAGGTTTCAAATATCCTGCCCATGTATGTACGTATGTAACGCGTATTGTTCATAGAAAAAAATTCTTTAACATTCTTAGCTTCTTCATACCTATAATAATAATACAGTAATAACGACTAATTTTATGCAGACATTGCAAATAGGGGCTGGTTGTAGAAGAATGTATCTGAATACGTACGTCTGACCTTATTTAGCTTAATTATGATAAAGTTTATTATGTCAAACTAGTTATTAGCAATTATTCGGCAGGATGTTTATATTTGAGTGAATGTGGAAACTCTGATTTAAATGTTATGCAACCAACTATTATGAAGGATACTTCTGCAATATATATGTGCAAATCTGAAAAATTCCAACGTCTAAGCACTCAAATGAAATTCTGGCGCGTCAGAGATCCTTATAGCTTAAATCCATGGTCTGGAAGTGCCTTCTGTATAGCCATTAATAACGATGATAAATCCAGATTATTAGTGTACGAATGTGAAAAAAACGATTCTTTAGATAATGTGATGAATAAAAAAGTAGGCAAAGAAATAATGAATTTAACATATGGTAGTACATATGGTGGTTTCTATGATACTTATCTTTATGCTAGTGTTACAGCTGATAGTGATAAGAATGTAGAAATTAACGTACAAATAGGAGGCAATCCACTTAAAGTTTAAGACATTATTTTTTTTTTATGTGACGCCATATAGGCGTACTTTATTTATTATATGATTATTTCAATAAAGCAAATTTATGTTTGTTATTTAAACTTCTCTCTCCGATGTAACATTCACTAGAAAAATAACACCTTTTATTTTTGGAAAATTACTATTAACAGTTATATAAAACCGTAATTTTTATATAACATAAATCATGTCATGGTCCGTTGGCACTGTAATCGGGTTTAAAATGACTCAAAATTAAATTCTAACTTACATCAAGATATATTCAATTCAATTCAATGTGTGAAATTTTCATAGTTAACAACGCTCTAATTAGGGGTTTTTATTAGCTATCGCTAAAGAATTTGGTCATTATTTAATAAACATCTAGTTAACGAAGTTAAAGATTACGAAAAAAATGCTGAAATTTTCAACGTTATAAACAATCAAGACAAAACAAAGGAACTATATAGGATTGGTTTATAGTTTACTATTATTTTGAAAATGGATCTATTTCATAAACTTAGAAATTTGAACTACTAGTTTAGTTATAAATTCTTGCTAGTTATAGTGACCAAAGCTCTTTGTTATATCTGTCTCGAAATAAGAAAAAAGTTGATTCATATTGAAAAATTGGTTAATAATTTACTTACAAAATATACCAACTTGATTAGTTTCCTAATGCTGATGTAATTCGTGACTAAATTTTTAATGATCTTTCAGGTTAATCACATCTTATTTGATGTCAAATTAAAGTTAACCAATCAAATTAGTTTAAGATTTATCCATCGAGAAAAATTATATTAATATGTAGTATTAATAATTTTTATACGATGAAAATTATTCCAAGACCAATAGCTCAATATGAAAGTTATTTTACTTTCAAAAACAATAAAAATGATAAAACTACTTTTATCATGAATATGTAGGATATCATATATACCATGGTAATTTCTCTGCAAACCATGATAGAAGTAATTTTGTAACAGGTAACCAATATAATCTTCTTAAGCAAAGATATTTAGGAAGTAATATGAAATCGAAGTTAACAAAAGTATGTTGCTATAAGTTTTGATGAATAAAAATAGTATAAGTTTTAACTAGCTTGTTCAATTGAATAAGTTCACAATAGTTTAACAACGGATTTAACATCCTAATATATGCGGATTCTATACTATTAAAAATTAAAAAAATTTATATTTTTTCTATTAAATTTTATTATCATACGTAACTCCTTTACTTTATCTATAAATTTAAACAGTATATACGAATTATCTTGCATCTCTTACAACATTAACAATTAGTATGTTTATAACATTGTCGTATTTTTTGTCATTCTCTTCTTTCAACAATTTATTGAGTTTCTCTTGATATTCTTTATATTTTACTTTCAATTTTATAAGCGAATCTAATCTTCTTTGACTTATTTCTTTATCGAATTTGCTTTGCTCTCTCAAAACTTTGTGTTCTTTTTCCAGTTTCGCAATTTCTGCATTAATATGCCCAATTTAGTTTTTGGAAAACTTGAGTTCTTTTTCACTAACTGTTAGTTTGTTCCAAGATCTGCATTATTTTTCTTGACGGTTTCAAGTTCTTTTTCGCTAACTACTAGCTTTGTTTCAAGGTTTGCTTTATTTTTTTTTGAGGGTATCAAGTTCTTTTTTCGTTATCTGTAAGTTTTTTTTTTATTTTTATGTAAGTTTTTTCTTTAAAGTACCATGTTCGTCTTCGGTTTCCGCAAGCTTTAATTTAAGTTTTATATTGTTATCTTTGGTGGCCACATGTTTTTCTTCTAGACTTTTGTGTTTTTCCTCGAGAGTAGCATGTTTTACATCAAGATTTTTATTACTAGTTAGGAGATTTACATTACTTATTTCGAGAGCCTTTTGTTTCACTTTGAGAGCAGAGTATTTTTCTTGATGTACTCTAACATCTCCAAGATTTTTAAACTAAACAATAAAAGATACTCAGGATTATGATTAAATATTAACAAAATCTTGAATTATGCCTACAAATTCAATATATCCATTTTCCAAAATACTGAATAATTTGTCATTAGACTAATGAAATGAAATAATATGATTAGAATTAATTCCTTTAAATATTAACGAAATATTATAATTACATATGTATGTTAAATTTGCGTTAATAGTATTAAGCATAACTGAGCTAGATGTTGCGAGGCTACATCAATGCCATCATAGGTAACTTTTTTACATGTAAAAACATCAGTCACATTATTATGGTTTATAGAAAATGAAGTATTTGATTCCGAGGGAGGTTGAATAATTCATGCTTGAGTTCATTCATTTCTTTTTTCTTGTGCGCTCTATTACATGGCTGAATAGCCGAGTTGAGGCTATTATAACTCAGTAGCATAATTAGTGTATCATACTTACTGAAAGTTTCATTTTTAAATCATCTATATTTTAACCTCACCATTATTATTATCAATGGTATACACTAAAATAATACATAGCACTCTCCACAAACAATATCCCAACTCCGACAAAAGAAATCGCGGTATAGAACCAGAAGAACTTTCTCAATTTGTTTGCTAAGGTTAATTTCTAATTTCGCCTCTTTTACATTGTTAACACTGCGAACCTCTTCAAAGGCATTATTAAACTGGCGCAAAAAAAGAGATATATGTTAGATTTCTTGTTAATACAGTATTATCAGTGAAACAACATGTGATTTTGTTTAATCACGCTAAATCTCAAATTCTGTATCAAATTAAACTGACAGTTTCGATTACACTGACCTATTTTACATTTTCCGGTTTGATTGTCTTCGAAACATAATACCGCCAAATTTTGCGTCATCACTTGCTATTTAAAGTTTTCTTTCGGAACACTCAAAGACGTAAAGCATATACTGTTCTACAAGCCACCCGAAACTTGACAATCAGTGTGTCCCGATGTCAAAACCAAACCCATTTCCCGACATCACACCCAATCTTTTGTCTGTATGTGCAAGGAAAACTACTTCGAAAGCTCCGAAAAACTAAGTATTACTTCATAATAACCAACTAAGCTTTTTATTCATGAAATGGATCAAATGGCTTTATGCCCGTTATTACGCTTGCATCAGAATAGAATTCACAAACAGAATCATCAACTATTTACTAATTTTTTACATATTTACTGTATTTTATATCCAGAAAAAACTACAAGAATTTAAAGGGTGAACGCGTATATATTCGTTAATAACATCGTAATCTGGGACATGTTGGCTGGTTATTTGTCAAGCAAATAAACTTATAGAAATTTATACTAGTATGTATACAGTATATTTATACTTATATTAATTAAAAAAAAATGGAAGTTTTCATTAGAAGAAAATTGCTAAGTTTTGCAAATTTTAACTACTAGGATTATTAACGTGGCAAGGTTATAATATTAAGCACATTAGATATAAGGATTACTTTTTTACTTTGTGGTTAAAGGAAAATATGCTAGAGAGTAAAACGTTGATTATTTAACTGAATTATTAATTTTGGTTATGGAAAGGCACCAATGCTTTTTTATTCGATATAATTAATTTAGTATTATTTTAAATTCAAGTATTTTTTGTCTTGACACTTAATCGAACATGTTTTAGTTTTGTGCAACTGAAAAGTAGTTTAACAATATAATTATTGAGAATTCGATATTGACTTAGTTTTGATGTATAAGCAAAAATATTTTTATTAGAATACATTCTTCTTGAACAATATAAATAAATAGTTACTCGAAGTTGAAATTTTTTAATTTTTTTTTAAAAATATATAAATACAATACTAATCACCATTATTGTCATATGCCAACCGAAACGACATATTTTTAAATTAATAATAATTTAATATTTATTAATTAAAATTTAAAAGTTTACAATTGTATAAATTACATTTAAAAAAATAAATAAATTTTAAAAAATTTTAAAAAATATAAAAAATATTAAAAAAAAAAATTTTTTTTAAAAAAATCAGCTTTCGTCTTGCGTTATTTTACCAATTTCGACTTGATTAGATATTTTAAAAATCCTTCGCTCTTTTAATATCTACAAAATTAAAAATAAAACGAATGAGAAATAGTTCATATTTCACAATAAGTAAATCAGACATATAAGATGGTGGATGTAGAAATAACTAACAAAAAGTTTTTGTTATCTAAAAAAGGTACGTAACAGTAATGTACGTAACCCAATTCTTTCTCCAGAATTGGTAGACCTTAAGAAAGGTATTTTACTGATCCCTTCTCCACCCACCACATATCAGTAAACCTTTCTAAACAAAAACTTTTTGAAAGGTCTTTAAAGACGCATCCGTATATATATAATGGTGGATGTTAACAAAAAGTTTTTGCTATATGAAAAAAGGTACGTAACAATAATTTACGTAACCAATTCCTTCTTCAGAATCGGTAAACCTTTTTAAAAGGATATTTACTGATCCCTTCTCCTCCCGCCTCAATAATCAGTAATCCTTTTAACAAAAACTTATTTGAACAAACGCATCCATATATATATATAATGGTGGATGCAGAAATACATTAAAAAAGAAGTTTTTATTATATAATAAAAGGTACGTAATAATAATTTACGTAACCCAATTCCTTCTCCAGAATTGGTAGACCTTTTTGAAAGGTATTTTACTGATCCCTTCTCCTCCCACCACATATCAGTAAACCTTTCTAACAAAAACTTAATTTAACGATTTCCCCTTCAAAGACCATCCACCCATTATTTGTCGATAATCATATACTTACTTTTGTTTCTACATTTCCAAAAAATTTTCTGGTCGGCTCATAGGTAGTAACGTCACGTCGAAAATTTAATCTTTTTTCTTCTGTTAGGTCTTGGATTTCTTTATAAGGCAAGGTTCCGGTTCCATTCGTAGAATTCATCTCTATATGCAATCAGCTTTTTTGCTTTTTTTTATTAAAAAAAAAAGAAAACAAAAAATTAAATTACGCTTAAGATTATGGGTAAATTTCTAAAATGTACTGTACCATTGTTGATAATAAAAAAAATAAATATATAAATAAAAAGAGAATTACTACGCTTAGTTTTTTCGTAAAACGAATTAGAGAAAATTTTACTAATTTGCGTGACATTTTCCATTCGAAGTTATTAAAAAAATGCGAACAAAAAAGTAATCAGTTTGTTTTGATTGTTCACGGGGTTTTTTCTAGATGATCTGTCGATCACTTTAAAATCTATTGGCCGTTATAATGTAAACATCGAAAAAACAAGATGAGAATTTGTAGATTGTTACACAATTGGCTAAAAATTTGCACTAAGCCTCCCTACAACATATTCGCTTAATCCACCTTAATTCACCAACTTTCATAGTACGATTTTTCTACCGAGATTTAGGAAGTTTCAAGTCACTACCTTACCAAAATTTCGTTTGTTGAGCAAAAAAAAAAGAAAAACATTTAGTATGGCAACTTAGCAAAGGTAACGTGAGTAAAGAATATTTATTTACGTATGTTGTATACATTATGCAAAAGTTTTCAAAAAATGATATAAAATTATATATATAATAGTACGTATAGCTAATTAATTTCAAAATTTTGTTATTAAAGGTTATAAAAGCTTAGATGTGAAGAGAAACTTAAAATGGATTTGTGTGTACACCAATGTTGAAAGGTTTTTTTTTTAATAGAATGGTGGGTGTAATAAGAGATTGTAAGGTTTTAAATTGGATATATTAGTTGAATTGTATAAGAGACTATGACGATTTCATTAATACAGTATATTAAGATATAATTTTTATTATTACACCTGGAATGAATTAAATTCAGCATGGGACATTCGAATCCGAGGTCAACATTACACAAGTATTTGCAAACTTAAAAAAAAAATTACCGTCGGTGCAACACTTTACTATCATAGTAAAATAGCTTCGTAGTGAGTGTTTCTTTGAGAAAACCAGTTGCATCATGTTGCATCACGCGAATAAAAGGTAGATCTATTAAGAGTTGAAGTACTATCTACCGTATAGTAAAAGGTAATAAAAATATATTATACTCCTTAATTCGTGAAGCTTAACGTTATTTTTTCTTATTATTATTATTATTATTATTTAAGTAATCAACTTGTTTATTTTATTTGTAGGTTTTTGTAGACTGTTTTTGAAAGTTGCATATGTTCTTTAGAAGATGTTTGATTCAATAGAAACCGTTTTATATATACGATAGTATAGCTTTGTTAATTATATGAAATTTTTACAAAAAAAAATTAATAAAGGGACGTGTAACTTGTTACCAAAAACTTTTTTAATTAAGTTCTTGCATTTGTAAGTTGTATTATAATTCAGATGAATAATTTTATTCTTTGCAACGCGAAATTATTAAGACAATAAAAGAAATTGTAGTATTTGAATTGCGCCTGTTGATTAGTTGGGTTGTTAGTTATTATCTATACAAACGCGTATCACATGGTTTTAAAACAATTTTATTATTGGTCAACTACCTCATGATTAGGTGTTCAGGATTATGCTATTAGTATAATTTTGCATAGTTCGAGTTCGCTAGCATTATTATGCTAGCAGCAGAATTCAGCATAATTTACATTTTCTAGCATAAATTTAGTATAATTTGGATATTTTTGATAATAGATAGAGTATCACTAAATTTTTAACAAAGATTGCAATTTTATATATACGGTACAGAGAATCTAAAAACCTTATTACTTCATATAATACATATAACAGGAACGTAGTTATGCTTGCATAACAGAGTGTATAGTTAACTGCCATCTAGAATGGTGTCAGCAAAAACTTGCTTTTGATGTTAGTGCAATGTGTACTTATATAAGTATACCTGGATTTGATATTCATATAGCCATAATATCATACGATGAAACAAAATCAGGTGAGAAATGACCCAGATCAATTCATAATGCAGAACGAATTTGAATATGACATTATGAAAGAAATTGGTCAACAAGATTTCATGCATGCTCGAAAATTACGTTGATAACTAAAGGCATTTTTAAAAAGTATTTGGTCAAAGCAGACAGGCATTTATGAATTTTTAAATTTTTTTTAAAAAAAAAATACATGAGGAGCAACAAAAATATTTATTCACTCAAAAAGATTTTAATCATCTCAAATTTTAATAAAATCTGCATATTTTTTTTTTTAAAAAAAATTTTTTAAAAATCTTCACTTTTTTATTACAAAACTGCTAGTACATTATCATGTATAATAATTTAAAATGGATAGAGAATCATTACATGAAATTAATTTTAATTGGATAATAATATACTACATTTAATATACGATTTTTAGGATTAGGATTTATAATAAAAAGTATGGGTGATTTTGGTATGATTTTGGTATACTGTATCATTTTATTATAAAACGCACCTATGGGTTTACACCTATATTTTTATGGAATTTTCCCTCAAATTATTCATCTAGAGTTAAGATTTGGGAAGGGTTTTTAGGGTGTAAAGCATACTCAAAGTAGAGCAGCAGATCTAGATAATACGGAATAAGGATATTTTACACCCCATTTGGTTATCTATATAAATTCCCTTATCCTAAAATCTACACTAAAGTAGTATCGCTTTTCAAGGTATTAGAATTAATTTTGGTTGCCTTCGTAATGTTTTGTTGCATATCAGGATATTTAGCATTAATACGCTCAACAACTATAATTAACCCAAAACACAAAATGAACAACCATACTATGCGATTTTTATAAATAATGAATCAATTTTTCGTACCAGAATTATCAATTTTCATTGAATCGAAGTTCGAATTCACCATAATGATAATATTCACAATAAAGAAATTATTGACAAAATTCAAATTAATAATAATAAATGAAGCAAATAATGGAATATTTAATTTTATGTATTCTTTCACTTTTTCTCGTGACATAGCTGTAACGTGTTCGGCATCTGTTTTAATAGCATTCTTTTCTATCTCTTTTTTTAAATCATTTCCTTTTTGCTACAGCGATGGCATTCCGTAACGGACTCAAAAATTAATTTCCCGATCTATCCATTCTTAATTAAAAACTCCAAAGCTTTCATACTCATTTTACAATCAATATTCACTGCATATCCCTACGCAGTGGTTGGGACGAGTAGGAGACTTAGTCTTCGAAAGAGACTTAGTCTCCGAAACCAAATATCTCGTTTTTTATATATATATATATAATTTTGAAATATTGTAATTTTTGTATTTGTAAATATTATAATAAGCTATGAAAATAAATAAATAAAGTCTTGTATTGAATAAAAAATTATAAAAATAAAGTCTTTTGTTTGAAATTTTTTATTTGCGAATGTAAGTAATAAATGTTCCTTAATAAATACTAAGTTGGAAATTTTACGTTTAAGTTTGTATCCAAAATCGACTACCGTAAAAATACAGTACATCTATATCAGATATAGTTAATTATATTTAGCGTTAGCTAATTGTGAATTTAATCAATCCGTTACGTCACTTATAGCTAAATTCGTATAAGTTATATATCTAATGTGTAGTGCGCCACAATACTCATACCTTATATTATAAGAATCTGCTCCTAGACGTCCCCCAAATTTTGTCACGATTTTAAGAGCGTTGATCAAGTAACGCTTATTTTTGTATTATAAAAAAATCCAATGTGATATCTCATCATTCTAGTATAAAATAAATACTGTCTGTATATAAAATGATATTCATAATCGAAATTGGTGAAGTGCATACAATATTAATAAATAAACTTGACTAAAGTACTGACCAAGAGTGTTGATAAATTGACTTTTTAATTATAATGGCTCTTTCAAAGATTGATCAATGCCAATTTCGGGTATTGCAATAGATAGATATAAATAGTTAGTCGATAGTTTATAAAATAAATGCAAGTTCGTGTTATTTACGATACGGTATTACAGATAATATACTGTATAATTTTATCCACCAATAAGATTTTTCCATTTGGTTTAATCTATATAAACATCTTTGAAGTAATTAGTAATAGTTTTTTATATCGTTCTGTCAGATTACAATATTCCTTTTTAGACTCTTTTCTATCCCATTAACAAAGTTACAGAGCATTTTTTTTACATTACATATGAAACCCAAAATTTTTGTTCTAATTACTTTATTTGTATTTATCTTTGGATAACTCGAACGAAATTTAAACTGCTAGTAGAATTATTTTTTTTTTTAATTAATATAAATTTGGCTCTGTAACTTGGATTGTAGAAACCTTTTATCAATTTGTTTAAATTTTAGGATTCTATCGTTTAGTTGTAAAAGCCCTGCATCTAAATCATTATCGCCAATAAAATATTAATAAATAATATCTAATACTGTAATAATGAAGATTACCGGTATGTTGAAAAATTTTATATCAAATTTTTATATGATACCATACATAATTTTGATTTACTTGGTTGACAGACCACCCCAACGTAACATCCACCAGCTTTGATCTTTAATGGTTCTCCTCTATTTAATCTGTAATCTATATTAAATGATTAGCCTAAATTATACATAGTTTTTATTAACTCTAATTCTAATTTAGGCCAGGAATCATCTAATGCATAAGTAGGAACATATTGCACAAAAAATGCTAATAATATAAAATTTTTATTATAACAACTTAATTTCAAGCACTAAGTAAAAAAATTGATCACTAAATCTGAGTCGTTATTATTTTCTAAAATCAAATTCAAAAATTATTATAATTAATTATAGTTTAATAATTTATTGCCAATTAAAACAACTATAAGTAAGATAACCTTTTACTTTAATTGGTGATATATATAGCAATAATTCAAAATACCTTCTTTTATAGCAATTATTTCTTCTATCTTTTTGCTAGTATATATCTTTTTGCTAGTATATATAAAATCTGAATGCTTTTTTGTAATAGTAGGTAATGTTTTAATATTATCATCGGCAATCAAATATTCGTCTTTTATACAACAAAGTTTATCAGTTTCATTGTTGCCCGTAATATATTCATATTGATAATTAAGATTTAAGAAAACATTGGTAGCGGTGGGTCGTTTCTGCGGATCCGAATCCATACACTGTTTAGCTAATTTAATATAACAATCTGGAGTTTTAGGTGCGAATTCTGGACGCAGCCCATTCAAATAAATTCTTCTGGCAAAATCATCATTAAACTCTTCACCATCAAAAGGAGTTGACATTTCTGCCATAATAACACCTAGTCCATAAATATCAGCTGCTGGTTTATAAGTTTTACTTGATAAAACTTCAGGCAAAACTCCAAAATTTTCATTTTTTGCAGCTTTTTTTTTTTAAAATTTTCAGACAACCCAAGGTCTGAAATATAAGATGATGCTTGATCTATTAAAATATTTCCGCTATAAAAATCACAATGTATATATCCTGCATTGTGAATTTCTTCTAAATCACTAGATATTCCCATAAGGAGCTCTAATTTATGTTCCAAACACCATCAAGTATATTCCAGCTTTAAGGAGCTCATTATCTTCTATATATCTTTAGTCCACTGCCCTTTTAAATGAACTTATTTTAATATTTGTTTCTTCATATATTAAACACTTAAGTATATGATAAAACTTACTTCTTCTTTTAACAAATCAAAAGATTTTTCCTGACAATTTTGAGAATTAGACAAAGTTTTGAGCGCAACTTTACTTGATTTTACACGATCTTTTGCAAATTTTCCATCTTACATCTTTAAATCTAACAGATCGTATTCCGACTGACCAGATTGCTGAAAATACTGTGCCAAAACCACCATCACTAATTTTTTTAACTTCTTCCAGTCTGTCGAATGGAATCCATTCAATTATCTCTGTATGCATTGTGGCTTTATGTTGAAAACCTTTAATATATTTATCAATCTCACTATCTCCACTTGAACAACCTTGTTGAGCAATTATTTCGGAATCACATGTCAGACCCCAGGCACAATAAATGTTAAGCTGTTTACACTTTTCGCATGTAAGTGAAAGAACAAAGTAATATTTAATTGAGCATATGGGCTGATTTATGGAATTGCCAATAACTTATGATATACTAATCTATTTTTGAATAATTTTATCACCAAAATGTTGGTCTCGATAAGACGGTTCTAATGAATCCAAAATCATCAAAATCCAATCACAGGATCCCAAGATAATTAAGTTTTGTATAATTTTACTATTAACTTTTACTATGTAGACAATCAATGTATGGATTGGTTTTACTATGTAGACAATCAACGTATGGATTGGTTTTCATATATGAAAACCAATCCATACGTTGATTGCCTACATAGTAAAAGTTAATATAAAATTATACAAAATCTTAATTATCTTGGGATCCAGTAATTGGATTTTGATGATTTTGGATTCATTAGAACCGTCTCATTGAAACCAACATTTTGGTAATAAAATTATTCAAAAATAGATTAGTATATCAAAAGTTATTGGCAATTCCATAAATCAGCCCATATGGAATTCTATTACTTATCATGAATTTCATGGAATATTCCAAAAATGTGAGCTTTAATAGCTTCTCAACAGCATCTCTCTAAATTATTTATAAATAAAATTTTTACTGAAATTTAAAAGATTTTTTTTATTAAACAACGTACCCCACTTTCATTAAATGCAGATTGTAAAGCTTTTTTGTCACATTTTTCAATCCTACCGTCTTTTCACTCCCTTCACGAATTGTCGTATCGCAGTGCAATATTTCATTCTTTGCACACCCATTTCAGTACTTTGACGTCTAACCTCCTTTGAATTTTGGAAATCGGGCAATAACTTCTTTATGTACTTTTGGTTCATTTATTCAATTTGGAATCATTAGGACTAATTAATGTGTTTGTGTTGATCTAGACTTATAATTATTAGAACGTAATAATGTTGTTTGTGTTGAGAAATTATTTTTATTACAGTAGTCTCTTATACAATTCAACTAATATGTCCAATTTAGAACCTTACAATCTCTTATTACACCCACCATTCTATTAAAAAAAAAAACTTTCAACATTGGTGTACACACAAATACATTTTAAGTTTCTCTTCACATCTAAGCTTTTATAACCTTAAATAACAAAATTTTGAAATAAATTAGCTATACGTATATTATATATAATTTTACATAATACTGTATATACAACAAAGATTACGTAAATAAATATTCTTTGCTCACGTTACCTTTGCTAAGTCGTCATTCTAAATGGTTTTTTTTTTTTGCACAACAAACGAAATTTTAGTAAGGTAGTGACTTGAAGCTTCCTACATTTCTTATAATTTCGGTAGAAAAATCGTTGGTGAATTAAGGTGGATTAAGTGAATATGTTGTAAGGGAGGAGCGAAAACTTCAAGATCACTTTGTTACCTAAAAATAACAGCCAATAGATTTAAAGTGATCGATAGATCATCTAGAAAAACCCCGTGAACAATCAAAGGTCTACCGATTCTGGAGAAGGAATTGGTTACGTACATTATTGTTACGTACCTTTTCTTAGATAACAAAAACTTTTTTTAACGTATTTCTGTCAACTATTTGCTAGTTGATGGGAAAGAAATTTTAAAAAAATCGATTTATACATATATTACTACATTATTCTGTTTGTCATCACTTGTACAATCATAATTCTATCGTGCAAATACAGTATCCATACTTCTTACTCGCCTTTCTTAATTTTCCTGCAAATTTTTTCTGTTATCCCATACATCGCAGTTTGCAGATTCGTAATGCTCAGTTATCTTATAGTAAAGTTTTAATAAATTGGATTGAAAAGGACAGGTACTGTAAGACTGTATTATCTTTGAAGACCTTGCAAATAAGTTTTTGTTAAAAAAAGGTTTACTAATAATTGAGGTGGGCGGAGAAGGGATTAGTAAAATATCTTTTAAAAAGGTCTACCGATTCTGGAGAAGGAATTGGGTTACGTACATTATTGTTACGTACCTTTTTTTTAGATAACAAAAACTTTTTGCTAGTGTATTTCTGCATCCACCGTTTTATATGTCTGATTTACTTATTGTGAAATATGAACTATTTCTCATTCGATTTACTTTTACTTTGTAGAATATTAAAAGAGCGAAGGATTTTTAGAATCTCTAATTAAGTCGAAATTGGTAAAATAACGGAAGACGAAAGCTTTTGCATTGATAGCCTCGATAGCAAAACCTTGGACTTGTACCAAATGACTATCTCAGATTAATGATCGAAATCAATTTTTTTCTCATAGAGCTGTGCTTATTGACTAAAATTTACTGCAATGATTACTTCAATTAATCGTTGTACTTGTCAATTACATTAAAAGAGATGCCTGAGAGCACTCTTTAATCAAGTATAAAAGTTTTATTATATTTTTTTATATTTTTTTAAAATTTTTTAAATTTTATATATTTTTTAAATTTAATTTATATGGTTCACATCACTTATAGTCAGCATTAATTTAAGTGATATTAAAAAATTATTATTAATTTAAACAAAATAATATTGATCTATTATGTCAGAAGATTTATAGAATTACTCTAGATTTGTTTATCGAATATGTAAGTTGTTTGGGTTGACATATGACATTGATGGTGATTAGTATTGTATTTATATTTATTTTTTAAAAAAAAAAAAAATAATAAATTTCAACTTCAAGTAACTATTTATTTATATTGTCAAGAAGAATATATTCTAAAAAAATATTTTGCTTATACTTTAAAACTAAGTCAATATCGAATTCTCAATAATTATATTGTTAAATACTGTAATACTAAAATTATTATATCGAATAAAAAGCATCGGTGCTTTTCCATAACCAAAATTAATAATTCCGTAAAATAATCAATTCTTTACTCTCTAGCATATCTTCCTTTAACCACAAAGTAAAAGTAACCTTTATATATAATGTGCTTAATATAATAACCTTGTCACGTTAATAATCCTAGTAGTTAAAATTTGCAAAACTTAGCAATTTTCTTCTAATGAAACTTCTATTTTTTTTTAATTAATATAAGTATAAATATACTGTATACATACTAGTATAAGTTTCTATAAGTTTATTTGCTTGACAAATAACCAGCCAACATGTCACAGTTTACGATGTTATTAACGAATATATACGCGTTCACCCTTTAAATTCTTGTGGTTTTTTCAAGATATAAAATACAGTAAATATGTAAAAAATTAGTAAATAGTAATGATTCTGTTGTGAATTCTACTCTGATGCAGGCGTAATAACGGGCATAAAACGTTCAACACCATTTGATCCATTTTATGAATAAAAGGTTTAGTTGGTTATTATGAAGTAATACTTAGCTTTTCGGAGCTTTCGAAGTAGTTTTCTTTGCACATACAGACAAAACATTGGGTTTGATGTCGGGAAATGGTTTATTATACAAGAGATCGGTTTTGACATCGGGAGATTGATTTGACACACTAATTGTCAATTTTCGGGTGGCTTGTAGATCAGACTATGCTTTACATTTTTGAGTGTCCCGAAAGAAAACTTTAAATAGCAAAGTGATGACGCAAAATTTGGCGGTATTATGCTTCGAAGACAATCAAGCCGGAAAATGTAAAATAGGTCAGTGTAATCGAAACTGCTAGTTTGATTTGACACGGAATTCGAGATTTAGAGTGATTAAACAAAATCACATGTTGTTTCACTGAAATTACTGTATTTGTACCTTTACATGAATTGCGAATATTAAGAAGTTATCGTATTTGGGGTATTGTATCAGAGAGACAAAAAAAAATAAAACTATTGCAAGTCTTGCTAAAAGCTAATTAGCACGATTTCACTTTATGACAACTATTAAAATTATGCTGGGAGCATAGAGAAACGAAAGCCTGGAGGAACAACATACTTATGAAATTCGCCATCACCTGAATTCGGCTCCTTCGAAGCATAGATCGGGTGCTTTATATGAAGCATTCACCAAGGTGATTGTTTTAGGGCCAGAACACATATTAGCTTTAGCACGAGCACTTCAGTAAAATATGATAATAACGGATTATTCATAGCTATGGAATGGATTACAATTGAAATAGGGGCTGTGAACACAAACCACATGCAATCTTCTATTTGCAAGAGATCATAGAAATAAACAGAAAATTTGGAGACACGGCATTGCTCCATTAGTATTATATTAAGTTGCCATAAAACCGTAACGCGTCGGATAATTAGACGGGATCCTGGCCGTTATAATAAAAATGCAATTAGAATATACATAATAAAGCAACATAATTTTTATTATATCGGATTAAATTATTTTCACGTGTAGTAGAAATAAAGTATAAAAAATCCTTTTTCCTACACAAGAGAATTGTATATTACTGTAAAAAAAAAATCAATCGTTACTACCTAAAAAACTTTGATTTGGTCACCAATAAGCTTCTCAATAAATTTACTACGCATCACTTTATCTACATCATGTCCAGTTTAATTTCGTTCAGCTCTTCGGGAAGCATGACATTTTGGCCTTACCCGCTGTTTTTTGTTCGTTTGTTGTTACCATGTGGATGATTCTCAAACAAAAAATTTCCGATGAACTCTCTGCACGTGTCCAAAATTAAGCATGCACGTGGTACTAAGATATCCAATGAACTTGAAGAAAAAAATAATGCAACTATTACTGCGGAAATCGAAAGAATCCTTACTAATGTCTACAGAAAACTTACTGCAGAAATTAATACTAAAATCACCAACAAGCTTTCCACACGCCTTTCTGAAATTAATACCGAACTTAATAGAAAACTTATCGCAGAAATCACTAAAATTAATACACATGATGCTGGTTACGCCTTTGAGGCGCAGAAAATTTTCAATGACATGACCACAAGAATTAATAGTTTTGAAGAAGCCTGCCGTAATGAATTTGGTAGAATTTTATCTAACTTCAGTGCCTCTATCGAAACTCTCCGAAATGAAATGATCCAGCGTTATGCAATTGCCTAAAGACTTCAGGTTGAATTTGATCAACTGTCCGAAGCTTCGTGAAAGCATTAACAGTTCTTCTAGTATGTCGTCCAATTCATCCCTTGAAGAAATCAAAAACTTTAAGCGTGTTTTTGACTCGAAAAATTAGTGGAGATGCTATGGATTATACATTTGAAACTGTGAGACGTAAATTCGTCAACTTACTGGGGAAAAGGTTGGGAAAAGTACTGTAGAAAGCTTTTATTATAGTTAAAGGGATACAAAATTTAACACAGTAGGACTCTTATTTATGGCCTAGGATCCGAGAACTCCCTCCCTCTTTGATAAGCATCATTATTTTTTATCGTTACATTCCTCCGGGTCTTTCGATTTATCATTTTTCCTGTTAATAATAATAAAAAATCAGAATAACATATTAACAAATAAAAAAAGTCAAAACTACTTCGAAAAGTAGCAGATGGAATATATAAGCGATGTGAATAATTCTCGAATAATTAACGTTTAGTAAAAATAAATCAGAATCGATACGTAATTTTCCATAATTCGCCCACGTAACAAAGATATTCGTGTGTATCACAAGGCTTATTGTTATGCATAATTTAAGACGGGAGATTGTCATTTTTCATTTATCGGAATTAGTACTTTAGTCATAAATAATTAGTCTTTTCTTAAATTTAAAGTAATCCAATCTTTCTAGAAAGCATTGTAATGAATACTTTAGAACATCTTAAAACCAAGAACAGCCATTATTTTCTGGAAAAAACTTTCTGGTTAATGCAAAAAACTTTAAATTTGATAACCCTAATAATTATGGCACACTAAATGACAGTTTAACAACTGATACTCCCTAACCAAAGTCGGTCAATTAACTCATGCCACATCTATTCTTCATTATTACACCTTTTTCCTGTTATTAATAAGGCAATGGAATGTGACCTTCAATTCAACAGAAAGAATTAAGAGAAATTGTAACTCGTGCTATTAATAAGTCAGTGGACACAGAATTTGGAGGCATTGGAAAGATTGAACAGAATTGGTACACAGGTTAGTGGTTTTCTTAAATATTTTTCAATGTCATCTGATGAACGGCGCCTTTCCCATATTTGATTCTCGGATTATGAAGGATTTGGTCAGGAAGAGAGCCTATTAGCCTATTATTATAGATTCAACTCTATAAGAAATAAAGGTAATCCTGGGTGTCCATTAGTTTGTTAGTACCAGGAGTTTAACACCTGGAGGCGCATGAGGTCGCTCTGGCTTTAGTCTTGCAAGTTTTGAAATTCAAATGAAGAAAAATAGGGTGGCATGGATCTGCAGGCCACAGAGAAATTGCAACCTGTCATAATATTCTGTTGACACAAACAAGCTTGTGGTATTAAACTAAATATATACATATTTGCAAGAAATCTAACATATATCTCTTTTTTTGCACCAGTTTAATAATACCTTTGAAGGAGTTCGCAGTGTTTACAATAAAAAGAAACGAAATTAGAAATTAACCTTAGCAAACAAATTGAGAAAGTTCATTTGTTTTTCACCAGCTTTTCTTCTGGTTCTATACTGCAATTTCTTTTGTAGGAGTTGGGATATTGTTTGCGAAGAGTGCTATGTATTATTTAGTGTATACTGTTGATAATAATGATGGTGAGATTAAAATATAGATGATTTAAAAACGAAACTTACAGTAAGCATGATACATTAATTATGCTACTGAGTTATCATAATCTCAACTTGGCTATTCAGCCATGTAATAGATCACACAAGAAAAAAGGAATAAATGAACTCACTCAAGCATGAATTATTCAAACTCTCCTCAGAATCAGATATTTCATCTTCTATAAACCATATTAATGTGACTGCTGAAGTTTTTACATGTAAAAAAGTTACCTATGACAGCATTGATGTAGCCTCGCAACATATAGCTCAGTTAGGTAACAAGACCATTAATGCAAATCGAGATAATCAGGAAGAATTTTATATTGGCTTGACCCTCTATTATTTGGCATAATTGATCTTCGCTTTATTCCGGCACAGTTGAATTTTCACCTTGCTGAAAGAGACTCATGGGGCAATGTAGACAAAAAAATATACCAATTTCTTTTTTTTTCCACGAATAACTTTATTCATTTCTTGAGATTATTAGAAGCAATGGTGGAAAATTTGGCGAAAAGAGACCTGAGTAGATATCACCCAGGTCACCCGTAAATATAGAGTGGGAAAAAAGTTCGGTTATAACTTTACAATCTAATATAGCTAAAGTTGGATTACGAGCATTAAACTATTTATGTTATAAATTACCTCCTTTTATTCTGTCATCTAAGTTTGTTATATCAATACTGTATTACACGATGCATTATCCATATTTAGATTATATTACATAACACACATTAAAAGATTCAAAAAAACCCATCGTGCTATAATACTAATGTAGTATGATAATTCTATTTAATCCAACGAAATTTTTTGATTATGGAGCATTCATAATTTACGTTAAACCAGTACTGTATGATATTATTTTTTGTATTAAGATCTCTATCCCTTAGATTGTAGTAGAACACAGGCAAATTTGCCTGCATTTTTGCACTTTTTTAGCTCTGATTTACTTTTTTAAAATACTAAAATAATTAAATAAAACTTTGTACAATTATATTTGAAAATAAGGATTACTTATTTGCAAAATTAGTTTTTATATTATAAGAAAATAAATTATAGTTACATATAAGCTGAAATAGATAATTTTAAGAAAAAATTATCTATTTCAGCTTATATGATAGTTACATATAAGCTGAAATAGATAATTTTAAGAAAAAATTTTTTTAAAAAATTTTATTACAATTTTTCTGCAATCTTATTTAGTTTTAGTTTTAGAACTATAGTTCTTAAGACAATATTGTAGTTTATATAAAGGATGACAACTTTCATTATTGCAACTTTAATGATTTACTTGTAAAAATTAAGACTTGTATTAGAAGTAAAGATTTTTTTTATAGACGGGAATATATAAAATTTGAAAAAATCTAAAGAAAAATTTTAATAGTAAAAATGCCAATACAAGAACTTTAAACATTTATTATATTAAAGTTTTCTAATGATTTTAAAAAAATTTTATAACAAAGTTACTAAAACAAAACTTAAAGAATATTTTTTACTTAGAAAAGATATGGCTAAAATCAATATTTAAAATTTTATTAAAAATTTTAAAATACACAGGCAAATTTGCCTGTGTTACAATCTAAGGGATAACAATACTGGATTAATGGATGTCCCCTTAAAAGTCCAATGTGATATCTCATCATTCAATATAGAACTTTGATTCTATTTTTGACAGGCAATCCGGATTCTATTAAATCTGGATTGAATTCGTAATATTATATATAAACTTAGATTCGTTATTTAAGTTCTTTGACCAATCCAAGTAAAAATCTCTGATCTGAATCTCTAATTCTATAATATATAAATATAAATTATCGATATGGGATTTAGATCTTAAATTGGATCCTTCGAGCAATCAATTTAATTCTGTACTGTTAAATAATTCGATCCAAAATCTAAATCCCATATAAATGTGATTTAAGGACTGATTAACATTCCTATTTGTTTTGAAATATTGTTGATTAGTTTGTATACTTAATGATTTATTAGATAGTTTTGCTTGCATAAAGCTTTTGAGATATATGGTATGTTGTAGATTTGCATGTTCTAATTCTTGGTATATAAGAAGAATTTTACAATTTAAAGGCACTTGAGTTGAATGCACACTTCGGGATTTATCATAAGGATTTATAATTTATTAATCGATTATTCTCATTCTTGCACATTCCTGTTCATTCCATTCCACATGATCAAACTATATAAAAATTATTCTTACATAAGATTCTTTTAAGATATATGGGGGTGAGTCAGTAGAAAAGGGACAAATCATTTTTAGTAAAATTTTTTTAATTTTTAACCTAAAATATCTTAACAACTATTTAATCAAATTTGCTAAAAATTTTTTTTCTAATCTTGAAATTATATAGCATTAAAATAAAAAAAAAATTATTAAATTTATTAAGATAGTTGTTAAGATATTTAAACTTAAAGTCAAGAAAACTTTTACTTAGAAAAAATTTGTCCCTTTTCTATTGACTCACCCCATATTATTATGTTTTTACAGGGAGAATTCGCCTTTTCAATACACATTGTGTAGTGCAATACAACTATTTGTTGATGTGTTATCATTGTGCAATTTATTATTTATGTCAAGAACAATAGAAAATAAGGAATACTTTACTTTTGTGTGCATAAATTTCAACTTAAGCAGATCAGTATGCTGGCAATTTAAAAGATTGATACTATTTTAGGAGTTTGAAGAATGCGAATTCTAAAAATTTTCGAATATCTAAATAATACAATATTTCAATACTTTGTAAGTAAAATATTAATACAGATTTGTTTAATCTTGCTTTTTAGACACATTCATTAATTGCGCATTTATTCAACATTATGTTAATCACAACATAAATTTTTTTTATGATATACAACCTCTGAAACGGACTCAAGTTTTTAAAGTTCTTCAAAAAATGATGGTTAAACGGTTTGAGGGTGTTGTTTGAAAAATTAAAAGTTTACGTCTTATTTCCTTATTTCGGGAAATGCTAGCTTTAGCTAGTACAAATCATAGTATAGACTAAAATTTCAAATTAGACTAATTTTACATATTGTAATTTTGGTTTTGGATACCGTATATACATATCTATGTTAAGATGCTATGTTATTTTAAATAACGTGATTACTTAGTGTTAGATTATTAAAAAAAATTTATTACTGTTCTAGATGTTGATTCTCACTTTCCCGAACCCACTTTCCTGAAAAACTATTTTCCCAATATCACATAGGGTTAGAGTTAGCATTTTGTTAGTTGTGGATATATATTTTTAGCAAATTGTCACCTGAGTGATGTCGGGTAAATGACATGTCGGGGAAATAGCTTTCGGGAAATCGTACCGTAACTGTTCTAGGTAATTTACATGTTTGGTAATTATCATAAAAAAAATGATGTTTACTGTTGCTGCACCACTTTTATAGCCTGTTCTTTATGATGCACAACATAAGGCATTGTTAGAACAATGTCTTAAAGCAATAAAGCTCGAAGAATCTGGTAAAAGAAAAATAGTTGTGATATTGAGAATTATAGTTGAAAATTACCGAAATATAGGATGAGTCAGCAAATTAATCATAATCTATTGCTATTATGAAAGATAAATTTGTTTGCAATACTCTTGTTAAATATTTAGCACTTAGTAAGTGCGTGAATAAATAAAAAATAAGTTAGCTGCCATTTTAAATCTATAAATGTTTTTTTTGTTAACATCATTAATTACATTTTAAAAATTAATGATCGTATATTACATGTATTAATAAAATTTTATTAATAAATTCACTATGCAACGAGAATTTTTATTTATTGATTCAATTCCATTTAAAAATTATATCAATAATTCATCAAAACTGTTAACTAGATTGATTTGTAAATAATTTGCTCTAGCAAATATTTTTTAAATGTTACTTCAATAAACGAATATTCTTTTCGCAGTTAAATAATGATATGAATTATATATATATATATTAATATTGTTTAGAAAACCAATAATGATTATAGAATTTACAGATTTATTATAACATGTACAGTACAAAAAAGCATGCCACATTCTTGCTCTCCTATAAATCAAGGTAATATAAAAAAAATAAATAAATAAAAAAATAAATAAATAAAAATAAAAATAAAATAAAAATAAAAAATAAAATAAAGTTCAAATTTGTTTTGTCCCTACCTATAGAAAGACCCAGGAACGTTAATGCAATACCATTAGATTCTACATTGCTTTGGTCAAAAGGTATATATCGTGAACTCCATTGTGGCACAAAGATTTTTCGAATAATTCTTAATGCCGCAACAGTCTCACTAGTTTCTCTATTAACAAAAAAGTGAGCACCGGCATTCCATCAACCACAGCCATCGCGAACATATAAAGTAAATAAACGCCATCTGTGCTTATTAGCATTATGCATAGAATACATTAACATCAACCAACCATAACGCGTAAGATTTTCTATTTGCTACAGGTTTGCAAAGCATAAGCCTCATGAATGCCCAAATAATTCTTGCTTTAAAAAAGACTTAGCTGTTAGCTTGATAATTATTTTTATTAAAAATTCGATTGCATTTGAAATATCAGATTTTAAATCTACATCTCCAACAAAATGCAAACTTATAGGACCAACAAGCTTTTGCTTGATATTAGCGACCTCTTTAGTTTTTAAATATTCCACGCCCAAGTCTTCACACACTTTAGAAACTTCTTTCCTAATAACATTCGCAATCATCGGGGCTTTGTAATCCTTAATTGCCTTGTTGCCTACCATATTTTTAATGAATTTCGATCGTTTTCGCATATCACATTCTTCTATCGAATGGCTGTGATTAGGGGTATTGTTCACCTATAAACGATGTTTTTTTTTATTAAACTATATTATAACGTTTTAAATAATATTATTCTTATTCTTACCCTCTCAATTCTAACTGTGTTTGATGCCACTAACCACATAATTCTAATTCTAGCTTCACAATTAACAGCGGGGTTTTCAAGGCTATACGAAGCTTTTCAGGTGGAACATTTTCGTTTCTTCCACTTGATTCTCTAGGTTTTGAAAGTCTACAAATGAAAGTCTTATGTTCATCACCATTATCCAATAAGTATCCATTGAACCTTGTCCAAAAGTTATTAACAAGAGCTCACTGTTTGTTGAAGTCCTTGGTAGAAAGCTCAAAC
Source organism: Gigaspora rosea (assembly GCA_003550325.1). Taxonomy (NCBI): domain Eukaryota; kingdom Fungi; phylum Glomeromycota; class Glomeromycetes; order Diversisporales; family Gigasporaceae; genus Gigaspora; species Gigaspora rosea. The sequence goes on along the minus strand of QKWP01000930.1, from coordinate 152,929 downwards.
ATTTTATTCATATTAAAAAACCATTCTCAAATAGTCAACATTGCTGTAGTATATCCGTATCGTTATAATTGCCAAAGCTTGTCGTTATTGTAAGATTTTTGTTTACTTTATTTTTTTATTTTTTTTTTGTTGTCCGAAACTGTTCACTCGCTTGCTTTTTGCTGTAGGGCTTTTATTCAACTAGAAATTGCTCGTTTGCCTGCTGTTTGCCATGGTTTTACTCAGCTGAAAAGCTGTGTGATTTTTTTTTTTACCTGAGCTTCAAAACGCCAGTTTGTTAAGAATTTTAATTTTTTTTTTATAAGTAGTATTCTCAATTCAAGCCGGTAATTATTAATGTAAAGTGTTTTTTTTTCTTTTTTATAATAACTATAAAACTACTGGCTTGCTGCGGGAAGTTTTTTCTATAAGTAATGTTCTTTCAAAGAACTTCAAGTCAGTAATTACAAAAGGTTCAAGACACGCTCTTAATAAAGAAAAATATAATTGATATAATTGATTTAGAGATGTATGTAATTATTAAGTGCAGCATGAAGTGCGCTGATTGGCTGCATTGATTAGATGATCAATTGACATGCACGACCCCCTGGACCATCAATTCAATAGTTACCCTGCTTTAGTGATCCCCTAAATTTAGAAATAACAATTACAAAAATAAGCTATCTCCCTTTTTTTTAAAACAAAATTTTTTATTTTGAAAATAAGCTACCCCCTAGAAAAACAACAAATGTTGCGGCTCTTATTTCCTCCAGAATTATTCCCACTATTGTATATATGCATATTACAAAAATAGTTAACTTGCATATGCTCAGTAGTCGAATCTTTTTGATCGAGACTTGTATAATTGATTAAAATAAATAAAAAAAAATAAACTAAAAAATAAAAGTAAAATAAAATGTACGTACATGTTTAATAAATAATTTAAAAAATAATTTAAAATAAAATAAATAAATTAAAATAAAAAAAAACTCTGTTTAAATTAAATAAATAAAAAAAACTAAAATAAACTAAAATAATAAAAACAAACACGTAAAATATACTTAATCTTTTTTTTTAAATTTTTAATATTTTTTTTTATTTAATATTTTTTTTAACATTTTTTTTTAATTTTTTTTATTATTGTAGTATTATTTTTTTTATTTTTTGAATTTTTTTTTCTTATTTTTTTAATGTTTTTTTGAATTTTTTTAATGCTATTTTTTAATATTTTTTTTCGTTCTTTATTTTTTATCATTTTTTATTTTATTTTTTTATTTTAATTTTTAATTTTTTTTTATTTTTCGATTTTTTTTTATTCTTATTTTTTTATTTATTATTTTTTTCAATTTTTTTTATTGAAAAAACTTTTTTTTTAATATTTTCGATTTTTTAAATTATTTTCTTTATTTTTTACTTTTATTTAATTTTTTACTTTTTTTATTATTTTTTTATTTATTATTTTAATTTTTTTTTTTGTTCTTTATTTTTTTTATTTATTTTTTATTTATTTTTTTCAATTTTTTTCATTTATTTTTCGATTTTTATTTTTTATTTTAATTATTATTTTTTTTTTATTTTCGTTATTTATGTTTCAAATTTTTTATTTATTTATTAGTTTTTTTATTTTCGCTATATCAAACGTACGTAGAAAAATTGAATTGTAGGTTACATGAATTTACATAAAGATAAGTAAAATTTTTTATGGTTTTTTCTTTTTTTCAATACAACTTATACTAATATATTTCTTGATCTTTTATAGTTTTGGGGGGCATCCATAAATAACGTTATGTACCTCTCATAGTAGCACTTGACCCCTCCCCCTCTACTATAAAAAAATTTTTTAAAATTCGTATGTTTATATATAAAATTTTACAAAAACTTGAATATATTGTGATACAGTGATCTGATTTGGATGATTTAGGTACCATTCGATTCGTCGCAGTGAGACGAATCCAATTATACCAAAATAATTTTATTTGGATCACTGGATCAATAGTTATTCACAAAAAACTATTGATTTTATAGTCATTTTATAAGAAAACATAATAACCAATAGTATTTGGCCAATAACTTTTGATCCAGTAATTCAAATGAAATGAAATTGGTACCACTCGACTCCTCTCACCGAGACGAATCGAATGGTACCAAAATCATTAAATTTGGACCACTGGATCAGTTTTTAGACGATTTTTTCTAAAAAAATTGCGTTATATTTTTTTGATCTCTACCCCTACTTAAGAGGAAAATCGTTATATTTTGTCAGACCCCTCCTCCCCTCTTGTATAATGTTATTTCTGGATGCCCCCTTTTTGGGTGTTTTTCTGGTGCTTTTCCTGATTCTTGTGATTATATAGCATTCTTGGTGATTTGGTTATAGTGTTTTGTAGTAATTTGACATCGTTCTTGCAGTGAAGTGATGGCATTTTTGTGGTAATTTGATGGTGTTCTTGTGGTGTTTCAACAGTGTTCTTGTGGTGTTTTGATGGCGTTTTTGCAGTGAAGTACTGGCATTCTTGTGCTGATTTGACATTGTGGTAAGTAAAGTGACGATATTTTTGTAGTAACTTGGTAGCATTTTTGTAATGAATTACATCGTTCTTTTAGTAAATAGATAGTATCCTTGTACATGTTTTTGTAGTAAAGTAACAGCGTTCTTGTAGTGATTATATGGCATTCTTGTGGTAAAGTGATGATGTTCTTGTGGTAACTTTGACAGCATTTTTGTAGTGAATTGGTGCGAATTGATAATATTCTTGTATGAATTCTTGTGGTAAAGTAATGGTATTTTTGTAGTGATTTGATAGTGTTATTGCAGTGAATTGATAGCATTTTTGTGATAAGTTAAGTATGTTTGTATGCATTCTTGTAGTGAAAATAATATAATACCTAATATTGTATAACAAAAAATAATTTATACTATAAATTTATATTTTATTTTATTTTATTTTTTTTTTTTGTGTATTAAGGTGAGGTTTTGTCTCAATCTTTATTAATTTGTATAAGTGCCTCCAGGGGCAGCTTTGGGTACATTTTATATTATTACAAAATTACTCCATGCACAAATTATTAAACAAGTATGAGACTCAGACTAATTTATCTGCAACCTAAACCTACTAGAGTGGTTAAAACTCACCTAGATTTGTATATCTAAAATTGAATTAGTAGGGGAGCTATATAAGGTCCACATAGTAGACCAAATAGAGATTTTACGTGAGGCTAATCCTAATGGAGGGCATTGATTATTAGTGTGTTGTTGATCAGGGAGGCCGCATATGCAGCTATAAGTATAAGAGATTCTGGTGCGTAGTTGTATAGCAGATTGGTTAGAAGGGTGAGAGGTAGGTTGTGGAGTAGGAGTGTTAGAAAGTTGTTTTTTATAGGTAGATAGTTTAGCACAGTAGGGTTTCCATAGATTTTCATATATATTTTGTGATATTTTGAGAAGTAGTTTTATAGTGATATCTGATGCTAACTTATAGGAGCAGGTAAAATTAGAAATTGTGTTAATAAGTGAAGTTGGGATGAATCCTTGAATAGTTGTATAAATGTTGGCTGTTAGGTTGTTGTGATTGTTAAAAGATAGGCATGAATGTTGTATAAGTTGGTTATGGAGGTCATATAGTTGGGTATTAGTGATATCTAGAATTTGTGAAGTGATAATTTGTTTGATAGAATTGTGTATAATCTGTAGGAGATTAGTTGTATCGGGGCAGATAAGCCAATGTAAATTGTGCTCATGTGTATCGCAATTGATGCAATTAATTGATGTATAGTGTAGTGGATAAAGGTTGTGTAGATGGGATAATGTAGGAAGAAGTTGAAGAAGAATTTTGATTTTAAAGGATTTGGATTGGTTGAGATGAGAGTTGGTGTAGTTATAGGTACGTTTATAGTTGTTATTGAGGTAAAGCCATGTTGCATTCCAGTCTATTTGAGGTGAAAGAGGTATAATATTGTTCATACGATGTTGGGAAGACCACATTGCAATGGTATGTGCATTACATATGTTTTTAATTGCTCTGCGAGATGGTTGCTCTACAGTTACATTATTGTAAAATAAAGAGTATGATAGGTTGTAAATATTGTTGTAATTTAGTGTAAGGTACGTTTCGGAGTGTGAACTAGGGTTTTTAGAGAGGTTGTCAGCAAGGTTATTGTATATACAGTCCTGGTGTGCAGGTACTTTGTGTAATGTAATTTGAAGGTTGTAGGATTGAATAAGGTTTAGTAAGGTATGCCAAATAGGCCAGTAGTTGTAGGCATATTGTTTGTGAGGAGAAGGAGGTTTATGGAATAAGTTGTGAAATTTGGAAATGATAGATTGGAAGTCTGTGTATATAGATATTTTACTATTACGTGGGCATGTACAAATTGCAGAAAGAATAGCTATAAGCTCAGCTTTGTAAGAGGAAGGCCAGTATCGTATTTGGGCAGAGTATGATTGAACAATAGAGTTGTCATGAGTTTGGATCCAACCAATACTCATTTTGCATCTTTCATTAGTAATATTAGTAACTGAACCATCAGTATAGAAGGTGAGTGAATTAAGTGATTGGTTATTGGATGCAATTTGGTATAAGGAGTTAGAGGCTGTATTGGATATAAAGATTTCATGAATAGGGTTGTTAGGAATTGGTAGTATTGGGATAGGAGGTGTGTTTTGTGTATTGCGAACTGCTATAGAATAAAGCAAGTCTAGAAAATTAGCATAAATTTTGAGTTTGTTAGGAGGATTGTAATAGCACTTCCTTCCATTGAATTGGGTAGAAAGTGTAGCAGAGATATCAAAAGTACAGTGATCAGAAATTCGATTGGTGTTGTAACTACAACCTGTACATGGCATACAGATAGTTTCAGGTATTGGATAGAGATTGGAGTTGTGGCTATTTGTTTGAATAGTCCAGTGTGTAATATTGATAGTGTTGGTGCTATTATTAAATTTGCGAGCTTTCCCTATAATAATGTCTTGGGTATTTTCATTGTATGTGATAAGCCAAGGTTTAGATTTACTGCGAAAATGACCTGTAGTAAAGGATAAAGTATTTGTAGGTGGTAGTTGCAGGGAGGAGGAAATAGAGCGAGTTGTGGGGTTAGATAGGATTATTTGTTCAAGAGTGGTAAACCAGCCCGGTTTACGACCTGTATATAGTTGGTTAGTGCGAGATGAAATATGATTCCATTCTAGCAATGTAGAATTGTCAAAGGATGTGAGTTGTTGAAGATAGATAATATTTTTGAAGCGGAGTTGTCTTTTGAAGTGTATGTACTGAGGGTGGGTATTAAGAATAGATTCAAGAGAAGTGTAGGGATATTGTAAAGTAAAGGGCTTTGAGTTGTATGGGTTGGTATTAATAGATAAACCAGTATAGTTAAGAAGGTGAATAATTTTACAAGTTGTCGTGTTTTTATTGGAACCATCAATTTTGGGGTTAGGGTGATGTAAAATATTTATAGGTGACCAGAGATTGTTTTGTAGGTCCTGTAGACGTATGTGTGTGCTAATACCGAGGAGGTCTGGATTATTAATTCGTAGTAAAAGGTTAGGGATGTGATGTTGTAGTTGGATGTCCCAAATATTTTTAATACCATAGATATTATGATTTAACATAGTGCTATTTGGTGTAGTTGATGAGAGATGAGATTTATGTTTTGCGATTATAAGATATTTAGAAAGAAGTTTGAGGCATAGTGATTTGGATAATACAATATTGTGTATGCGGTATTCAAGGATTGGAGTGATGACATTGTTAATTATATAACAGACTTGTTTGTCTGTAATCTTTTTAGGACGTAATATTTGTAAAAGTTGAAATATTTCTTGAGTAATATGTTTAGCTTGTATAAAATATTTAGCAGTAGCTGTAAACCAGCATCCTAAGAATTTGAAAGGTGTGTGTAAAGGTTGGATTGGAATTGGAGAGTTAAGGAATTGAAGGGAAGATTGGGACTTAGTGTTAGATAGGAGGATGGATTTGCTAGGGTTAACTTGAATATGTGCCATAGAATAAAATGTAGCTGCAGTATTAAGTATTTGTTGTAACTGATCAGAAGAGGGAGCAATCCATAGTGTATCATCCATATATGCGAGAACTGAAGTTGATGTTTGTATAGTTTGACTTTGTATTGGATGAATAGAAGAAGTATATGTAGAAGATATTGTATAGCCAGTAAATTTGGTTTTGATTTTATTAATGAGAGGGTCATAATATATTCTCCATAAAAGTGGTGTTATTGTTTCTCCTTGATCAATTCCATCTTGTACTGGATAGCGTGGAGATAGTCCCAGATTAGTTATAACTTGGTTGGATCGGAAGAGTAGAAGATTAGTAAGAATATTAATGAGCTGATTAGGAAATTGGAGGCGCCTGAGAGATAGTTTAAGTAGATCTATATTGACCGAATCATATGCCTTGCTCATATCCTGAGATAGGAGCCAAAGCTGTTGTTTGTTGCAGTATGCATGTTCAATGAAGTTATTGAGTATATGTATAGGGGTATTGGTACTATTACCAGGAAGTGCAATGTAATTGTGAGGGTTGAGAATAGAGTGTTCAGATAAGGTTTGGTTTAAGCGATTAGTTAAGATTTTTGTATAAAGTTTTTTGGTATGTTCTATGAGACTAATTGGTCGGGTATTGTTGAGGTTACCGTCAAATTGGGGCTTTTTGGAGATTGGGTATATTCTGCTATCCTTCCACTGTTTGGGAATATTTTGTGATTGGATACATCGGTTGAGTAGTGATGTTATTGCCTGGAGCATATTTGGTCCTATATGTTTCAACATTTCATAGCTAATTCCCGAAGGACCACATGCTTTGTTGTTAGGAAGTTGACTGATTGTGTTTTGAACTTCTTCTAGTGTAATAGGTTGTAGAATAGAATTATACCAGGATGGGTTGATAGTTGAAATTGGAGTGTATTCTTGTGACCAGTATTGGTCAAAAATGGTTTGGTTATATGGCTGGTGATGTGTCCATTGTTCAAAATGATGTGAAATATGCTGTTTAATGAGTGTAGGGTCAGTGATAACTTGATTAGTAGTAGTAATATTGTGAAAATGTACAGGGTCTTTGTGTCTGTTGAGGATACTATTAATCATTTTAGTAGGTTGAGTTAGAAGCTTTTCTTGTCTTCTTTGAATAGCTTGACTAATATGATTGCATAAGTGTTGAGAGTTTCAAGATTTCGTGCATAATATATGGGTTTAAGAAAGTGTTTAGTAGAGTTGAGCCAGTTTGAAAGTTCATCTGGATGATGAGGGAATGGAGGGATTTGAAAGTTATGTTTAGTATTAATGTAATCAATGAGGTCATATGTAGGTTGTGATATAGATGTATTATTTTTAAGGGCTGTTTTGGTATGATAAATGATTTTGCTAATGTTTTTGAGATCTTTGTGTAAATTGGTAGCTTTTGGATTAAAAGTATGAGTAAAGTTACGGATAGTATATTTGTGATTAGGAATGTGAGAAAGGGCAGCGTTAATTATACTGATCTGTATCTTGTGCCATGTTTTTTCAAGAGATTCAGTTGTTGTAGTATTAAGTGGAATATGGTGATATTGGATATAATAGTTGATTTGGTTTGTAAAGTCTTTCCATTTTTCTGTTGTTATGGCCTTATAGTTAAAAGTGCGGTGTTTATTACGATGTTTATGTTTGGGTTGTTGGCAGGTTGGAAAGGACCATTGACTTATAAGTATTTGGTGATCACTATGAGTAGATGATGAAGGATCATCGAGGTAGAAGTTGGTGAGATATGGAATTATTGGTTGGGCTGCCTAGATATAGTCAATTCGGCTACTGTATCTATTACTACTCCATGTATGATCTAATGTATTAGTATATGAGGCAAGATCGTACATATTAGATCTATTAAGATGGTTAAGAAGTAGGTATTTTGATGAAGAGAGTAATGAGGTGAGCATTGAGGCATTAAAGTCTCCTAAGATTATAGGGTGTAGTTGGTGCTGGAGTGCTTGTTGTAACCATTGTATAACCTTGTTTTGTGTTTTGTTTCTGGTGGTAGAGTTTGTAGATGATAGGTAAACAGAAATAATTCTGAATTTGAAGTCATGTTTAAAAAATATGTCTATGGCGATAGCCCCTCCTGGGTGGTTTAAAATATTATGAACATGAGGTTGAAGAATATTGCTTATCATAATACCAGTTCCCTCTTTGGATTCAAGAGAGTTCGACCAAAAGTATGAGAATTGAGAAGTGTTAAGAAATCGATTAGATGGAAGGTCAGCTATTTTTGTTTCAGTAATACTAATGATATGTAGGTTATTTTTGGAACAGTACTCTTCCCATAAAAGTTTTTTCTCTGGGTTGTTGTATCCTTGAACATTGTGGGTAGCTATATTTAGAGTTAGCAGGGGATTAGTGGATTGGGGTAAGATTGTAGGATTAGAAGGTGAAGATTTGAGTAGAATCTTGTCACAGAGTAGCAAGTCCTCAAAGCGTAAAAGAGAGTGATTAGATAAGGGTGTAGGATCATCAGGTAAGTATATATGTGCTTCTTTGTAATCTGTTGTTTTGTTTGTATAAATAGATATTTTGATGTATTGTTGAGAATAGTACTGAGGGTAGTTATCATGTATGTATCGTAAAAAGGATCCAATTGTTTGAGATGGTAGTAAGATTGGTAGTTTGTAGTAACGAAGAAATCTATTGTAGCACGTAGTGGAGGTGTTTTGGTTTAGGTTTTGTAAAGTTTGTACCTCAGAAGGATGGGATGAATTGGTATCTGAGGTATGTTTATGTTCTGAAGAAGCGCTCGCCGTTTTATGCTCGGTTCTCACAGCTGCGCAGAATACCATAGTCTGACCTGTTCGTTGGGTCTGACCGTCGTTATCTTGGTCCTCCGCATATAAATTTATATTTTATTATATATTAAAATAAATATTGTAATAATAAAATAACAATAATTAGAAATTTAGCAATTTCCCAATGTAGTGTATTTTTTTTTAATAAAAAAACATATATACAAAACCATGATATAGCAAATTTATTAATTAATATTCTGCGCAAATTTTTAATTTTTGCAGATTTTTTAAATTTTTTTTTTTTTTTATTGATAGCAGATTTTTAATAATTGATTTTTTAAAACATTTGTGCAAATCTGCAATATAAAAACTTTCGCAATGATAAAATTTTATACTATAACCGAGGTTAGGATTTTATTTTGCTTGTTTTTTTAATTTTTTGATTGTAAAGTATAAATTTTGCATACTGATCTTATAAAAAAGTCTTGTGTGCAGCAATTAATAAAAAATTTGAAAGTTAACTTACCTATTTATATATATTTCGGGGTCCTAGCCACCTCGCATCCAAATCTTATTTATATTAGAAACAAATTGTTAGAAGCATTTACAGTTCTAAAACTATCACAGATCTTTGGCAAAAAACACTTACCAGGGTGAAGAAATATAGAAATCATAATGATGTTGAAAATCTTGAAATTGAGGAAATTATTTTCAATAAAAATTTTTTTTAAATTTAATAAAATTGTATTAAAATGATTCTAAATAGTAAAATAATAAATAAATACTCATGTTAATTTTTAAAAAAAATTTTTTTACTATTGCCATTTTCGTGTATCTACATTTTTGCACTGGCCTATATAAGAAATACTGAAAGCATTTAAAACAATAAAAGTGAAACTAAGACCTATACCAAGACTGCTATTTAGAGCGAAAAAATTACAAAGCTCGTGGAGATTTATATAACATTTCACACACATCGAAGAGAACCTATGGAAAAGATGTAGTTTAATGGACAGAAAAAGAGAATTCATTTACAAGATAATATACAGGAGTAGAGAACATTCTTGCAAAAGGATGCCAATAGCAAGAATAAATAGCACAAATAGGATAGAACCAATGCAAATAGTCAATAATGTTTGGCCATCAAAATTGAAAGTATTATTAACAGCAATGGCAATAATTATAGCAACTAGTAAAGAAAGAACAAAGTTAAGATTACAACAAATAAAAAAAGTCTAAAGAATGTATACAAAAAGATCAAGGACTCAAAAAACTTGAATATAGCAATTCTGAAAAAAAAATCTGGAACATTTAATGAATGTGATTAGGCTGATATTGTTGTCAAAAGAATATTTTTAGAGATAAATTATAGGGAAGAAATGGAGTTCAATGAAGATATAAAAACATGGACAACTAAAATTGAGGCATACAAATTTTGTCATAAAACTTATTACCAATGTATAATACCACATAACTTTAGAAAATTTATAAAGCATTTATTCAATGGAAAAAATATAACAGAGTGAAGCAGTTTAAATAGAATAGAATCGATAAGAGAAAAAGGATTGAAAGTAGACTGGGATATGATGTACAATGTATTAATTACCACAGAAAACCTCTGGCTAGGAGTACTTGAACAAATGAATCAATAATTAAAACTTTCAAAGTCAAAATGTTAACTAACAAACTACCAACTTTATTAAATTTATATCATAGAGACCCTAAGAAATATTTGAAAAATATATGTCCAAGATGTAAAGTACATATAGAAGACCAGACACATTGGATTTGGTGTGAAAAGGACATGTACACAGTGGAAAAAGGGATGGAAGAAGCATTAGCAGAGTTGGAACCAGAAACATTACTAACAAGTGAAGAAAAGAAAGAATTTATGGAAAAATACGTAGGAAGTTTATCCAGTTATAGTAGTATACCAATTAGTTTAATTTTAAAGAGCCTGCCTAAAGTGAAATCAAATCGGGGACTTACGGCTAAATTAATACACTTATTGATCGAGAAGATACACAAAAATATCTGGATACCGAGCAGAATAGTAATATCTAGCATCAAGAAAGAATAAAGGAATCAACAAATCACATTAAACATCCCACAGAAACCGGTACACAGAGAAAATGTTATGAGAAGGGAGATTCGATTCACAGAATGGAAAGCAGATTTCATCAAGAATAACAGATCACCGTCAAGCATAGAAGACATCGACTAAGTAGGTCTGCGACCTTTCTTGGCAAAGCTTAGGTCGGGAGTAAAATAGCTCTAGTCTCTTATTCCTTAGAATAGTATTTGTTGAATCATATGTATATAAGATATGTATTCATATAAATAGTAAATAAATGGAAAAGAGAACAGATCTCGCTTTTAAAAAAAAAAATAAAATAAAATAAAACCTACCTAAATTTAATCTATGATGATGACCCTAACCCTAAAGTTAATTCGCTAAAATATATATTATAAGAATCTCCACCGCTTTAGACGTCGGAAATCACACGTCGAATTTACACGAACGATCAGTGAGTAATGTTAAAATTAAACTTCGCTCTAACAAAAAAATTCCTGGTGAAATTTTAGTATACCGGTATTTCTTTTTCTAAAGCCTACCCTTACCTTAACTAACCTTAACACTAATTAACGGTACTGAAATATTGAAGTCATATAAACGACGTTTTGGACGGTGGGTAGTTATTAAAAAGCTTAGTAAAAAAAATAATGATGCTTGCACCACCTTTTTTATCATGCCCTGCTCTTGATGACATACAACATAAGGCATTGTTAGAACAACGTCTTAAAGCAATAAAGCTCAAAGAATCCGGTAAAAGAAAAGTCGTTGTGATACCGAGAAATATAGATGAAAATTACTGGAAAGTAGCGAATTAAAGTAATCATAGTATAAGGTGGACTCATACTCTTGTTAAATATCTTAGCACTTAGTAAGTGCGTGAATAAATAAAAAATGTGATAACTATCATTTTCAATCTATAAATATATTTTTTGTTAACGTCATTAAATACAATTAATGATCACATATACGGTACACGCAAGTCGGATGCCCAGGCTATTAAAAAATTTTATTAATAACAAGATATTTTACCATGAACCTTTCGTTCTCCTTCAATATATAGGTTCAACTCTTGATATAAGGAAGAAACTGTAGGCACTTCAAATGGATCAAGATTTTCACAATCGTCTGGTTGAATTGGTACACAAACACGTCCTATAAAAAGTGACCGTTTTTTAAACCTACATCCTGACGTTATTAAATTTATTATTTGTTCACCATGCTCACCTGTTCTTGGATGTACGCAAAAAGACTCTTCAGTAAATGATTAATATTTTTAGATACTGCTTCATCGAGTCTTGGATAAGTATATTGAAACATTATTTCCAGTTTACAAATTTGAAGTTGTTCAGCTTTCTTTGAATACTATAATTTAAAATCCAATATATTAAATGAATTTAATAAATTGAAATTTGTAATATTCTAAAGGTGAATGTTACCTTTCTTCCTGAAGCACTCGCAGCATGTTCTAGTTCATTAACTAATTCATTCCCATTTTTGGACAGATGATTTTGAATTCGACCCATTCCATTTATTGGACAATTTTTTTTATTTCTAAAACGTGTTAAATTAATTACAACTTTAACATATATTCGGATTTTCTTTTAAACAAAAAATTAATTGTAATTTTTACCATCATCTTGGATACAATTTAAAACTTTGGACCAATTTTCTTCAGAACCCAACACGTCCTGATCTTTTAATACTATGTCCTCAAAGTAATTCTCGATGATTCCTAAAGACCGTCTATACATTATTGATAGTAAACTTTTTTAGTTTACAAGAGAGTACGAATATTCTTATTTTCAAGATATTTACCTAAGAAATGGATGTAATGTTCTGTTTAATTGCACTTTCTTACTCACTTGTGTGCCTCCCTGAGAATTAAAGATGTGAGAAAATGGACTAGATAAAGTGAACCAACATTAATTAAAAGCTTATAAACTTTTTACTTTTATGACTGCAAGGTATGATACAATTGCTGCTCTACTTTCATTACTCAATTTGCGAGCGTTTTCATCACAAACCCAGCAATGAACACCACGTCGACCCGAATATACCCAAAGCAAATGTTTAAACCCGAAATCCTCTATCGATTTTTTTTTTACGTATTTTACGTGTTTAGTAAACCAAACTAAAAAAAAACCAATTTTTTTCAAAAATAGCGACAAACCTCTAAGAGCAACGTCAATTATCTTGATTGTCACTATCATGAACTTCCAACATTTGTGACATATAGATGCACCACTAAAAAAGTATAAAATTTAATTGACAATGTAATTCGATCAAACTTTCATAGATATAAATACCTGCAACAAGTACGAATTTCATCATAATCGGTCATATCAATATCAAATATTAATTCTTTCTCGACAGGCTTAAAGGCAGATAGTCTCATAGATTTTTTATCTTTTGGCTAATGTGGTATAAGAAAAACAAATAACTTTATAACTGTCAATAATAACAATATTTAAAATATAATAGCATACTTTAGCAGTGTAAATCGCGCCAATATCGATTTTTGTAGGACACATTTTATGATCTCTGCTTTCAAGTCTTCTTCACCATTATATGAATTATAACGGAGATACGCATCCGAAGGTAGCGTGAAACTGAGTTCACGATTCTTAAATGCACTATTGGATTCTAAAAGAAGTATTATATTTGAATTTCAATTAAAAGGCCCAAAAATTACGAATTTAATTTTCCAGTTCTATAATTCAACCATTTGATATATTTTTGGTAGGGGAAAAATTATAAAGACCCAAAATTACAAAGTTAATTACCAGTTTCATAATTCAACCAATTGACATATGTTTTATATGGAAAAAATCTTGAATAAAAAAAAACTCAAAAGTTCTGGTGTAGCCGCTTCATCCTCTTTGCTATAATAAATGACAGGAAAAATTTAATACAGCTCGTTAGATAATTACGATTAATAAATTTATGGTATCCATGATGTAGATATCAAAATGTTCAAAGAATTATAGGCATACATACGCGTATATACGCGTACACACGGTATCCAATTGAAAAATTTTCCGGAAATAGAAATTACAGGATAATCGAAATTTTTATACGTATGTACGTATAACATCTATGCACGTGAAGAGGACCCCGGATAATACTAACAGAGGTACGAGGTGAGTTAATAGTAAATTTTCAGACATTTTGTCCACTTTTTTGGCCCAAACTTTTTTTCAATTCTGGCCAAAATAAAATTAAATTTTAATTTGACCAGAATTTAGAAAGGTTTGGGCCAAAAAAATAGTCAAATTTAATAAAAACATGTCCGGTTTAAGTAATTGTACCTCTGTTAGTATTATCCGGGGTCCTACGTGAAGATTGAATTTTCTTTATCATCGTAAACTTCGGTAATGCCTTTAATTATTATTTGCGGAATTCCCTCAAGCGGGAAGGCCACTCGTGCGAAGCAAATAACACAATATTTTCTTAATAGGTTTTCTACTCAAGAAAAAATAGGAAATGTACACCTTATTACTGTATTAACGATGAATCATTAGGAATTACAAAGGATAGTTATAGAGGTATTCTGCATTCAGAAACTTATTACTGTATTATTGTTTCTTTATGCAGATTTCTAAATTCATGAATATTAATTTTTGATTTTGAGTAAAGATACACGTGTTGAGGAAAAAAAAGCTCGTGCGTCGTTAATATCAGCTGTTGAACGACTAGTTTCTAAAGAGGATGTAGTAATCGCCGATGGGATGAATTATATCAAAGGATATCGATATCAATTGTATCGCACGGACCGTTGGTACCCCACATTGTGTGGTTAGTTTACCTAGCGTTTTTTTTGCTCATCGTATAATATTATTATTGAAGCCAGTTTCTTTGTAGATATATTGTGGAACGCCGATAGAAATTGCCAGAGAATGGAATTCTAATCGAGGTGAAGAAGGTTACGAAGCAACAATGTCAGTATTAACGAAAAAAAAAAATATATGTATATATATATTTATTTTAATGATCTAAAGGAAGCATATAAACATAAAATCATTTTAGATTTGACGAACTTGTCAGCAGATTTGAAGAACCGGATGATCGTAATCACCGCTTTTTACAGTTTTATATGATGATCCTGTACCTTCATACGACAGGATGCTATTATTGTTAAGAAAGCAAAACCGCCTAATTTATCTACTGTAGCGGTATGTATAGTTGTATTTATTATGATCTACTTTAGATGTTATTATTAGAATTTTATATTTTCAGATTTATATTATATTTTTTTAGAAACCCATAAGCGAAACAAATTATTTATATGAACTCGAAAAGACTACACAAGATATCATCAATGCGGTTTTGAATGTACAAAAGAATGATGTTGGGGCAAATTCCGTTACAATTCCTAATACAACCAAAACTATATCCTTTTTCATTTATTTATTTATTGATTTATTTACAGATTTCTTATTGATTCTTTAATTGAAAATGAATTTTCTTTCTCTTAGTACATTAAGCTTCCTTCGCGCACGATAACACTTTCTGAACTAAGACGATTAAGAAGGCAGCTCACAAACATTAACAAGACGCATACATTAGATGTAGATCGAGTAGCTGAATTGTTTGTCGAATATCTCAATACGAACATCAATCGATAGAATTTTAAACTCTTTGAAATTTTTTTTCTATTAGATGTTATAGAATGTTTATCATCATTTGCAAGAAAAATATTTATTCTGCATTCATTTGATTTAATAGTGTTTGATCGCTAATGTTTTAGTAACAACTACTGAAGTTATTAAACCCTAATTGATGAAATTTTTTTTTGGAATGATTCTGTGAACTTTTGATCAAATTTGAACGAAAGACTTCTAATGTTTTAGTAACAATTACTGCAGTTATTCAACCCTAGTTGATGAATTTTTTTTTTTTGGAATGAATTCTGTGAACTTTTAACGAAAGACTTCTAATTTCAAAGTTTAATAAAGTCATTATATATCTCGAAATGATAATGTTATCGAACAAACTTTTATATGTGATATTTTCATATCTTTTATGGAAGATTAAGTTGGCTTTCGGAAATTTTATTATGCAAATAGCAGAATAGTTTCGATGATTTTGATCACTTGATTTTATAAAAATGTTTATTCATATAACGCAACCGATGATTTTGAAAATTTTTTGTATATATAATTACTAATTCTTTCTTAAAAGTAAAACCATTACATTTCTACGACTAGGCTGATATAAATTTAAAAGTTCAAAGTTCGTTGTAAATAATTACTTTCGGACCTATTTAGCTTCTTCTTTTTTTTTTTTTTTTTTAAAGAGGAAACCTTCAAAAGGCGAATAGAGGGTAACCCTCTAGACAGTGTGAGATTCTTACTCACTAAAACCTCTGTAAGTGTGGGGATCAGACCCCGGGATTAACTTTTTGAATATTGAAAATTTGCTGTGATACATACAGTATCAGGTATATATTTATTAATTATTCGAACTATGAAATATGTATTTAAATAAAAATTTTATTACACGAATTTTGTTATGTATATTTGGATATTAAAGCGACGAAACGATTGATTACACAGTATTTATAATTCTTTTGGAGCTAAAAACTTAAATATTCACGCTAAATATATCAAATTAACTATATAGTCGATTTTGGATTACAATTAATGACTTTTCAAAAATCGAACTTAAACATTAGGAGCGTAAAATTTCCAAAGAACGATATTTATTAAGGAACATTTATTATATACATTCGTAAATAAAAACTTTCAATTACAAGACTTTATTTTTATAACTTTTTATTCAAATAGAAACTTTATTTATTTTTATAACTTATTAATTTTATTTACAAATTTACAAATAAAAAAAATTACAAAATTTCAAAATTATACATATAATAAAAAAAAAAAAATAACGAGATACTTGGTTTCGGAGACTAAGTCTCTTTTGGAGATTAAGTCTCTTTTGAAGACTAAGTCTCCTACTTGTCCCAACCACCGCGTAGAGGTGTATCTCATGGTTGGGCCGCCTAAAAATAGGAAAAAACCGATAAACAATATTTTTAAATAATAAAAACCAAAAATAAAGATACGGGACACTAGGAACCAACGGAAAGAAAAATCAAAACCAACGGGCGAAGAAAAAACGGGACATGGGATATTAAGAATAAAATTGAAAGACTCAGAGAATAAAATTGAAAAACCAACTGCCGACTTGAGACCGGCCCTATGGGCTCATTCAGTCTCAAGAAGAAATAAGGATGTTTGGTGAAAAAACAGCAGTTGCAAATACAGGTTTAAAAAAAAAATAAAAATACAAGAAAGGTAAGGAGATGGTCAAGGAAAGTAAAAGATAGTAAAGGATAATAGTATGAGTTAACAAGATCAGTAAAGAAAAAAGGAGGTATTTATAGATAGACGATGAATAAAATTAATGATTTGATTTCTAGTTTGCTGTATTGTTTATTGATACGTAACTTTCGCGTATAATCGTATAAGCCGTGTTGATATGTACTAATTTGGAATTTGATCATGAAATAACTGTGTGAACTGTGTGATGATGTACCTTAATTACGTTATATGCCATGTGCGTTCTCACGCTGTTCTCACAGTGAAGAAAAAAAGGGCGCTACTAAATTTATCGTGACCCATTAAATCACGAGTGCACCGAAATAGCAAAAGTGCGTTCTGAAAGGCTAATTTATTAATAATACGATAGAATAAATTTATTTTTTAATATCTGATAATATTCTCTCTACTATTTACTGCGTAATTTACTAATACTGTATTATAGTGTTTCGACCCGGATAGGTATCACCCAGGTGGGCGGGTGACCCAGGTTGAATTATGACCATCGTATACATGGGATAAAATATATTATATTAACCTAACAAGGAAGACAAAATTAAGAAAATGGTAGTTTTGAATGGGGTACCTTTTTAAAATAGAATTCAAGAAAACGAATTAAATAGGAGAACCTTTCATTCCCACGGGCCCATAAGAGCCCATAAGAGCCCATAAGATGATATCAATGGTCCAATATAAAGGTTTATTTTTAGAAAATAAAAAATCGATCATTTTAAGTGTGCCATGCTTAAAATGAAAGGAATTTCAATTTTTTGTTTTTAACATCTGGATAAAAACTTCATAACAAACCATGTCTAAAATATGGATGATTTATGGTTGGAGCTTATTGTTCGATAGTCTTTTTATATAATATTTCATTTCACTACTTTTCAGATACATGAAATCGGCTTTGCCACTACGATTTAAATCTCAAGATTTAAAGTATCGGGGATCTATTACTAACGATGAGTAATTCATATTCATTTACACGACAATGAATTTAGTTCCCACCATTTGAATACTAGAGGCCCCTTACTATTGTTCTTCAATGGAGCATCGCCTCAAGCCAAACCCGTAAATTCCCTCGTTTTGTCGATCAATGCGCATTTCAGGTCACGAGTCCCGTTTTTTTTTTTTTTTGCTAAAGCTGAGTCATGTTTTTGCATCGGTATTGAGAGGTTATCAGATATGAAAACATCATAACAATTAGAATTATATAAAGAAACGGATTGATTTTTTATCAGATTTAACAGGTTATCGGCTCTTGCAAGATCGGTTTTGAGAGATTTAGCAGTAATTCTACAATAATGGTTTCAAATCTGTAACCTCTCAATACGATACAAAACATGACCACCATGCATATAGGTTTTGAGGGGTTCAACGGTAATAGATTTTTAATATACAGTACTAAAACGTAAAAGTTGCAGTAAAAAACCTCGCTAATATTTATTTAATATAAAAATTAGGTTAAATATCATATTTAATTTTTATCATTCGAAAATATTTTGGAATGGCGAAAATATTTTAGACATCCTAAAATATATTCGGCACGTTAAAATAATTTTTCTGCCTAAATTATTTTCGATATCCTAAATTATTTAAATTACTTACGATTTAGTCTGCCTAAAAATAATTTAGCCATTTAAATTACGTCAAAGACAAAATAATTTAGACACCCATGTATACCCGCGAGTAAACCCACAGGTCGCCCGCTGTGCAGAACTGCCAAATTGACTTGATTGTGACCTAAATAGCAGATATTTCATGAGCTTTTTTTCTCAAATCACACTTACAGCCGGAAAAGTATATACCCTGGTAATCCGGGTTAGATATTTATAATTTTATTTTAGAATGTGAATAGTGTTTTGCAAAATAGAACCGAGACAATAAAGCTATAGTTTGAGTTACTGCTTAGAGTAAATTCCCATGACAGTAATTAAGCACGGGTTTTTACATAACTGTGCGAATTTTTGAATTACAAGTTATTAAACTATAATGTAAATAAATTATACGTAATAAATTATATACTACGTTATAAAAATACTGTTTTATTATATAATAAATATATAAAATTTATTCAATACATCATAATTTTTAACGCGTAAAGATATCATGGCTCAATGGTTGGATTCAGGAAATCACATTATAATCCCGCAAGTTTAGTTAGCTCAAATGTTTAACGAGAGAGATAGAATAGTTAAAGTCATTAACATATAATGTAAAAATTATGATAAATAAAATTTGTACGATAATAAAGTATAAAGCATACATTAATTTATAAAATAATCTTATAATAATAGTATGATTTTATTAATTTTGTGCACTATGCACAGCTGTGCACCCCATAGTAACAAATACAAACAATAATTAGGATTAGTGTTAGGGTTAGTGTTAGAGTTGGTTAGGAGTAGGGTTGGGATTAAATTTAGAATTTAAAGTAACGTCGCAAGAGTAGCATTTTTTGTTAAAAGTGTATTAGCGATTACCATAGTAAAATTTTGAGAATGCAATACAGCAATAGGGGTTATTTTCATAGGCTGACATTCGTATGATTGGTTAGTTTTTGCAGATCTACCCGTGATTTTCCATGATAATTAACCAATCAAATTATATAATTTTTAAAATTTATCATTTAATACTACTAATAGATAATAAAAAAAAGCTTCGTATAAAGAAGCTTATAAAGCTTACAAACCAATAAATACATAAAATAAAATTATCACATATGTATTAGAGAATAGATAGATATGCATAAGTTGGGTAAATGTAATATTTTATTATTAATAATAAAAGCTAAACCTATTAAAAAATCTATAATACACCTTAACATTTAAAAAAAAAAAAAAAAAAATCTATAATACAGTATATAAATTAAAACTTTAATTTATGGTTGACAACCCCATCCAAGTGACTAAATTTAAACATTGAACCTGAATCTTTTACTGCTAAAGAGCTTGTACCTTTCAAAAATGAATAATAGTCTGTAATAAGAAATTTATTTAAATCTTATAAAGCAATGTAGTTTTAGATGAAAATATTTTCAGTTACCCCTATTATATAGTACAATTTTATATGGTCCAATAAATGGTAGTACAAGTTTGCCTTCTAAGCAAAGTTCACGAGGAGAAAGATTCTTTTGAGATTCTTTTGTATAGTGAATATTTGCATTCATTCAAAGCTGAAAATGGTTTTTGTGACAATTTTTTATTAGTGAAGTATTTAGTTCTAAAAAAGTTTTTTAAAACTTATAAATAAGTTACCCAGCAATTAATTTATATTAGCCAATCAAACAAATGTCTGACCATAAGGTTATTCTAGTAAAATTTTAAAAACATAAAAAGGTGCATAGCTGTACATGTGCATATCTTAAATAACTCTAAGAGTATTATATGCATATATATAAAATATATTCTATAGATATTCTGATTTTACTTGGCTGAGTTTGGGTTCAACCTGAAGCTTAACCTATTCATAATCAAAATTGGTGAAGTGCATATGATGATTTTAATAATAATAATATATCAAAGTGAAACCCATGCTGAATTCTAGTAAAACTTACTTTGATCATAGGATTTGGGTGAAATCTGCATTAGCCTAGTATGTTTTATATGTTAACATAGATTTTACCCTCATGTAATCTGTATTTGGAATTTAACCAAAATTCAGTATGGGTTTTACCCTGTTGTATAATAATTACAACACTTTTACTAAAATGTTATTTTCAAAGAACAAAAGCATATCAATATACTAATTTGTGGTGCAGATAAATTAAAAAATCTAGTACTGTTTGTATATACTAAGAACTTTCTAATTTTAAAAAAATTATTTAAGCAAAAGGACCTGTTGGTTTATTTCTAGCAATAAATTGGCTGTATTCAAAATGAATTTCTATATTATCAAAAAGCTCAATAAGCATTCAAATTTTTTGAAGACTATCTTTATATTACCCAAAATCTTAAAAAATTTTGATAATAGGTAGGTAGTTTTAATGATCATTAATACTCTTTGTTTAATTTTTGATATTATAGAAATCTTATTGTTCCTTTTTGCAAAATGGTGACAATTTTCTACATATCAAAATATTCACATATTGTTTAACATTGATCTTAGTAATATAGATAGTTTATTTTCCTTTGCATTAATAAGCTATCAGAATAAGTATAAAGATTATTTTATTGATGCTTTATACCAAAAGAATCAATGAGGATAAAAGTGTTCTTAATATTGAAATTGACATGGAATTGATAAAGCATAAAGAGAAAAATGTTCATATCATCAATGTTGTTAAAAATATAAATAAATAGTAAAGAAAAAGAAATCATCTTAAAGGTATTAGTGTCAGAAAAGAAAGAAACAACTAGATTTTTAAAAATAAAATTAATATACAAAATAATTACACATAATTTATATTCTCTAAAAACATCTTATTCAAGTTACATTAGAGTCACTTATAAACTAATTATTATTATTATTTTCTTATAGGTAACATAAATATTGATTATGAATTGGTAAATATGATTAAGTAATCTTTTATAGCTAAAGAAAACATTTTATTCTATATTTTATTAGTACTAGAAAGATGCCTATATTCTCGAATCTGTGAATCTCTTGTTTGTAAACCTATTTTTATTTATTTATCGTTATTTTTGCGAGGAGCTTATAAAAAAAATTACATGGAATTGATCAGTGTCCAAGTAGAGAGTCATTAAGTTTATGCACCCAAAATAGCATGTGTCCATGCCCATGCCCATCCTCGTTGTTGATCACTTATCATTAGAAGCTCGTCGATAACAGCCACGTCAACTTGCTTTTGTAGATTTATCATTTCAATAGTAGAAGACGTCAAAGGCACATTAATTCCTTTTAACTCTCTTCTTTCCTCCACAGTCACAAGATTATATGGAACATCTTTACTTTTAAATCTGTTAAAAATTTCATGTGCAAGTAAACGTAAAGGATCACAATATACACCGGAATTTGCGCTCTCTATACACTTTAAAGCATTATACGTTTTTCCTGAATTTGTGGGATTAACATAAAGCATGGTCTTGCTGAGAATGAGAAAGAATGAAATCAAACGCTAGACTTTTATTAAATCTTCATCAGACATGAAATTCATGGTATGTTCCAAAAATGCGAGCCTTAATAGCTTTTCAACAGCATCACTAAATTTATTTATAAAATAAAATTTTTATTGAGAAATTAAACCATTAATTAAAATAATTTAAAAGACTTTTTTATTAAACGACGTACCTCCACCCTCATTAAACGCAGAATGTAAAACTTTTCTATCACCTTTTTTAATCTTACTGTCTTTCACTTCTTTCACGAATTGTAGTATTACAGTACGGTATTTCATTATTTGCACACCCATTTCAGTACTTTGACGTTTAACCTCCTTTGAATTTTGGAATCGGACAATAACTTCTTTAATATGCTTTCAACATCAATTTGGAATCATTAGGACGTATTAATGTTATTTGTGTTGATTTAGACTTATCAGTTATAATCATGAGAACGTAATAATGTTTTTGTGTTGAAAAATTATTTTATTTATTATCAAATATGAATATACTGTATAAATAATATTTTAAGGAAACCATGATATATATAGATCATGACCAGAATTAAAGTTTGTTTTCCTAATTCGTGCTGATGATAGTCACGATCATAATTCCGAAAAATCGACATACTAAAAAATTTAATATAAATGAGCTTAAAATTTATAGACAGAATGATGTTATTAAAGCCAGTTAAACAATTAAATTGATAAGAAATTTTTAAGCGATTTCAATTCCTGACTATACAGTATTGTATAAAAAATAATTAAATTTTTTTTATTAATAATAATAATAATATAAAACAAATAAAAAAAAATTCAAACTATATTTATAGAATTTTTATTTACTTTAAAAATCTTTTCTAACATTTATTAAAATTCAGATGCCAGATATCGATATGACAATATTCTGGTTTTATATTTGCAGCATGGTCAGTTTATCCACCAGGTGACCGACGAATCCTCTTTAATTGGTATAGAAATTATAGAAAATCATCTATAATTTCCATGCCTCTCATGCCTGGAATCTCGATTCCTTCCTCAACCAGTTTTTCAATAAAGGGTTTGAGAATAGGATCCTTTCTAGGGTCATAACCCGTTCTTTTAATTTTTTCTTGCCAACTTTCGCCATCATCTATATAATTATTTATTGGTTTTGGCGGGGGGATTAGCTCTTGTTGTCGTAATGGTAAAGTTAATGTAGTTAATGTCCCTTTTGTTACTGAATTCACGTCATCTTGTTTTGTTTGTTGTTTGAATTTATCCTGTCCACTTTGTTGCGCTTGTCTAAATGGATTGACTAAATTCTTTGAGCATTCTTGTCTTGATTGACGTTGTTTATATTTTTCGTTTCCAATTTTTTGCGCTTGTTTAAAAGGATTTAATTGACGTGTTAGTGGATTTTCCTCGTGATATCCGTATCGATTGATTACTTCATTATCATCTTGTTCAATTCCATTCTTTGTTGATTTATTAGAAAGTTTAATATGATACTCTTTCCAAGATTCGTAAAATAAATATTTCACACCATATTTGGGATATTTCATTAAATGATGTTTTTGAGGTTCATATTGAAACTTTTTGAAAAAATTTTCTTTAAACGTTTCAATATAGACAGCTATTCTTTCTTCAACAAATGAAAAACGTTGTTTCTTTTCCCATTGCTTTGAAGGACTTTTACCTCCATGCGTTTCCATGTATTCTTTCATGCTTTTATCTATATAATCTGCAGCTTCTTTACCAAAGTCTTTAATAAAACTTTCAACCTTCTCTTTGAATATTTTTTGTTGCTCTTCTACTTTATTTTCTGTGTCACCATTAAGCATTATATATTCTTTAGTATCTTTAAGGTATTTATCAACATTCTTTTGGTAGAGCTTTGTAAGGTCATTGAGCTTCATTATAGATGATGTATTAAATTCTATTTTCATAAACTCGCGTAAATTTAATAAATTTAAGCTGTATATCATATTAGCATCGATTTGATTGGTTAATAAATGTAAACAAAATAAACGGGAATTATTAACCAATCAAATCAGCTAAAAATCAGGTAACTAACTGCTAACATAAAGTATTAGCGTTGGGGTGGACTCACTCTGGAACAGAGCCAGTGGATTTTAGTAGTAGCAAAAATAGCACATAACCAAATTGTTTTATTTTAATTCTATATAACTATAGGATTAAAATAAAACAATTTCGGTCAGATTTGGTTATGTAGTTATCGTGAGTGCTATTTTTGTTACTACTAAAATCCACTGGCTCTGCTCCGGAGACACTTCAGATTTGCTTAGAGATGCTCCAGTTTCACACCAGATTTTTAAGCCATCGCAACTTTACTAGAGATATACACGATATTAATAAAGTACTAACGCTATTGTAAAATGCTGTATTTAATACTTTAAAATACGTAGTGCATATCCGCGGATTTTTGGAATTTACTATTAAAAATTCCAAAAATCTTTAACAGCGAAAAATTTTTGTTCCACCAGTCCGTTTTTGATGAAACAACTACCAAAATGTTCACATTGATGAGACGGTTCTAATGAACCTAAAATCGCTAAAATCCAATCACTGGATCCAGAGATCGTTAACGATTTGTGTCACTTCAAGTATTTTAGGATTGGTTTTTTCAATCCTAAAATACCCGAAGTGACACGAATTGTTAACGATCTCTGGATCCAGTGATTGCATTTTAGCGATTTTGGGTTCATTAGAATCGTCTCATCAATGTGAACATTTTGGTAGTTGTTTCATCAAAAACGGACCGGCGAAACAAAAGTTATTCGCTGTTAAAGATTTTTGGAATTTTTAATAGTAAATTCCAAAAATCCGCGGATATGGTATATGAATGCCGTCAAGGAAAAACCTGTCATCGAGCTTTCAATTATATTTTATACTGGACATAATCAGTCTAATTTGTTAAAGATTGTTCCTGGTACAAAATATAAAAGCCCGTTGATAAGTTCTCCCTTGATAGCACTCATATCAGATATTGTTAAGAAAACTATCATTAACAATGCCAATCACTTTGGCTAAAAAAAAAATCGGTAACAATGTTATAGCTTATATAATTATATGGGGTGTCTTCAATTAAAAGGGCCCATTTTTACATTTTTTTGAAAAATGAGTTTTCGTTAAATTCATATAAATTTTGACATGATTGACTTTTTTTAATTATAAATGAAAGTCAAATTACATAATAAAAAATCAAGATAATGTAAAAAGAAAAATTATATTAGGCTGTGTAGAGCTATTTTTTTTTTTTTTTTCTTATAGTCACCTGCCGTCTTTAACCAATCAATATCGTGAAATTTGTTTGATCCCGGATCAGTCCGAAAATCAAAACAAATAATTAAACTCAAATATCTCAAAATAAAATATATGTAAAAATGGGCCCTTTTAATAGAAAACACCCCATATATATTATACTGTATATAGGTACCATATATAATAAATAGTTATTGGATGTGTAGCATCCAATAACAGTTTTATTTGGCAGGAGTAGTGATGCCACCGAAATTGATTTTTGAAAAAGGCCTATTTCGTCTTCATTAGAGAAAATTCAAATTTTTTATAAGGAAGAACAAATAAAATTTATATACATATGTTCCTTATAATTTCGTCTATTCAAAAAAATTATCAAATAATTTTGTCTTTCAAGTAAAATAGGTCAAAAACAATTTCGTCTTCAAATTTTAATTTCGGGTTTTAGAACCCGAAATAATTTCGTTCTCATGTATAGGCAGGAGAAATGAGAATACCGTGATCCGAAGGATCACAGAATGATCATTTTGGATGACAAATAAAAGAAGTATCTGGCTTTGAATTTAATGTGCTAACCTGGGCCCCAAAGGGGCTCAGGTTGTCAAGCACATTAAATTCAAAGCCAGATATGCTGTTATTGGATGCAGAACATTCAATAACGGATTTATTTTTCTTTTTCTGTTATACCGTGAGTTTGTGTGAGTCTATTTGGCGTATAACAACTGTTATACGACCCACATTCACTATGAAAAAGAAAAATAATTTATTATATATTATATATTATATAGACATGATGACCATATACCCATGGTAAAAATTATATAATTTCTGGTTTGCCCCTAATAAAAAGTATTATTTGAACTTATTTAAAAATAAAATAAAATTGATTGCTTATTTGTATTAAATAAACATATTCGATATTTCAACTCAAATAAATTTTAATACTACAATTACTATAATTAAATTAGTCCAAATACTGTTCAAATGCAATAGAACTAGTATGTAAATATTCTCGATTGTATGGACCTGGTGCTCTACAAATTAAATATTCAAAAAAATTTGTTCAAAAAATAAATGAAATTAAAAAATACAATTTTTAGCATTTTTTCAAGATAAAAATAACATTGTACAAAGTTTTTACTAAGTTGATACCAAAACTAATACTGTATTTCTATTTTATATATACAAGATCAAAAAGAAGCTCTATAAATAAAATTTAATGAAACATATCTAAATAGAATAACAAATCTCCTTTATAACTCAACTCACTAATAATAGCTATATTTAATATTATAAAAATTTGAGTAAATTACATATTATTTGTAAATTTGAATATTTAGAATCTATTAGCTTTTGTATAGCAAATATTTACAGAAAAAAGATTTTAGTAAGTTATAAGCATTTAAATGTCAACTTTTTTTATAACAAACTAAAAATTATAGAAGAAAAAAAGGATGTTATAAAAAATTATTATATTTTCTTAAGAGTCCATAGTATTTTTTATACTAAACTATTATAAAAGTTCAAATTTTGTGTTTGTTATATTTAAAGTTTATTATAAAAAGGTTCACTATATTTAGAAACAACTATAATAATAAATATTATAAAATCTGGTTTTGTTTAGAACAAATAATAGGTTGTATAATTGTATATATAATTAACTTTTTCTATAATGAACTAAAGATTCTAAAAAAAAAAATTACTATAAAAAATTACTATATTTTATAGCACTTTTTACTTGTTATATCTAGAGTTTGTTATAAAAAAGTTTGCTGTATTCAGAATTACATCAGCGAATTATATATACATAATCTTACGTAAGATATTACGGCCCGTAATATTACAAAAATCTTACGATTGATACGGTATATTACGNCCGTAATATTACAAAAATCTTACGATTGATACGGTATATTACGTAATATATTACGTTATATTACGGTAATATTACGGTTATTATTTCGAAATATTTTGAAATATATTGCGAAATATTGCGAGATAGACCAAATAAAAAATGCAAATTACCTCCCCTACAGGGGTCGTGTACTCATGCAGATCAATAAACTAATGCGCGCAAGAGGTAATATTTTGATATTTTCGCATTGTTTCGCAATATTTTGCAAATTTCCGAAATTTTCAAAATTTTTTAAAAAATAAATAAACAATAAACTATTTACATAATTATGCTTTTTTATAGGGTTTCGTAAGATTTCGCACAGTTTCGCAATTTAATATAAAATTTTATATTTTTTTATTTATTATTATTATATATTATATTTTATATTTATTAAAATATACATTTCTTTATTATATATTACGTATTATTTTTACATTATTACAAATATTTTAAACTAATTTCGCAATTCGTCGCAATAATTCTATTACTATATACAAAAAACTAGCCCTACACACTTATTTTCGCTCACCTCACAGTTAGCTATTATCTTCGCTTCTTTGTTTTCTATTGTTCTTAAAAGTGTAGATGTCGTAGTCGGTATGCGCAAGGTTTCGAGTATTGTTTGATTATCTCGCAAAGTGCCGAAATAAAATAAATTAAAAAAAAAATTTTAAAAATAAAACAAAAACAAAAAACACGAAACGAAAAAATAAATGAAGCGAAACCTTGCAAGAACTTGCAAAAACTTGCGCCCATTTTCTAAAAAAGCGTTCTTGAAAATTTAGAAATTGCAGGGGTGTGTTCTTGAAAATGTCGAAAGTCTTAGTTGGCATGCGCAATGTTTCGAAAAGTTTTGTTTTTCTCGCAAAGTGCCGAAATAAAATAATAAAAAA
The DNA here is from genome assembly GCA_003550325.1 of Gigaspora rosea. NCBI lineage: Eukaryota > Fungi > Glomeromycota > Glomeromycetes > Diversisporales > Gigasporaceae > Gigaspora > Gigaspora rosea. Next base: position 124,674 of record QKWP01000930.1, on the reverse strand, counting down.
GTTTTAAAAATAAACCAAAAAAACAAAAACAAAAAACACGAAACAAAAAAATAAATGCGAAAACTTGCGAAAACTTGCGCCCATTTCTCTAAAGAAGTGTTCTTGAAATTTAGAAATTGCTAGGATTGTGTTCTTGAAAGTAGGGCTCCTACCGAACCAGACCGAACCGAACTTTTGTCAAGTTTGAGTCTGGTTCGATTTTTGATCCGGACTCAAACTTTTTGTTTCAAACTTTTTAGTCAAGTTTGAGTTCGGTCCGGGTTCGGTCCGAAGTTTGCAAACTAGTTTGGAGTCCGAATAGTATATACCAAATAGTGTTCTAACCCGTCACGAAAATCCCAACCCGGGTCACCCGCGGGTGGGCCACCCGGATGACCCAGGTGAACACTAGGTAATAAAAAAAATTCTGCTACGGGTCACCTGGGTGAACACTAGGTAATAGAAAAATTTTGCTACGGGTCACCCGCGGGTGGACAGTCTAATTCTAAAAAAAAAAGGAAGTTCCGATCCGCATATCAACCAATAATATACAAAATCGGTTTATTAGTAAAAAATATAATAATCATTTACATCATAATTACTTATATCGATATATACAAATTTTTTATTAAAATTTATCATCTCGAAAAATACAATCTATCTAAACCTACCCTAAACTAAACTCCAAGTCTATTAATCATCTCAATAATACAATTTATCTAAAACTAACCTAACCGCTAACATAATCGTTCTCCCTGACCCTAAACTAAACTCCAAGGCTACTAACATGGCTGCCCAGCAAACAATGCTCCATAGAACCACGCATAATTTCATCCACCAGTAAACGACGCCTCCAGAAAATAGGTGATACC
>QKWP01000930.1:109956-123717 GCA_003550325.1 Gigaspora rosea | reverse complement strand
GGTTCTTTTCTCGCAAAGTACCGGAATAAATAAATTAATAAAACAAATTAAAAAAACAAAAAACAAAATACAAAAACAAATTATGTCAAACAAAAAAATAAATAAAGTCCTTTATTTCTTTAAAGAAGCGTTCTTGGAAATTTAGAAATTGCCGGAGACGTTCTTGCAAAGTGTCAGAAGTTTGGGTTGGCTTGCGCATAGTTTCGAAACGTTGTTTGTTTTCTTGAAAAGGTGTTCTTGTAAAGTGCCGAAATAAAAATAAAATTAAAAAAAAATTAAAAAATAAATAAATAAATAAATAAAATGAAAAAAACAAATGAAAACAAAAAAAACGAAACGAACGAAACGAACGAAATGAAAATAAAAAATGAAATGAAAACAAAAAAGCGAAAAAAAACCAAAATAGAAGATCTAATTTATAAACAAAAGATCTATTCTGATCTAGTAGTACAGAATTTGAACATCATCGAACTATTTCGAAAAATCAATTAATAAATATTACGAAATAGTGATAATTTAAAACAATAACAATTAAAATAATTTTTATTTATTTAATTTATTTCGATTTATTTCGCATTTGCGAAATTTACTAAATTTATATAACAAAATAACAAATTATAACAAGAAAAAACCCTACGCCAAAAATTCAAAGAAAGAATTATATTTTTATTATAAAATTTTAAATGTTATATATAAAAAAAGCTAAAAAAAATATATATATAAAAAATAAAACGCAGCATTATTTGTATAAAAAAAAACAAAACTAAAAACAAAAAACTTTTACTTATCACTTTCATCTGTTTCTTTTTTCGAATCATCATCCGTTCCTTTTTTCGAATTACCATCCTTTTCTCTTTTCAAATCATTATTATCATCCGAGGATGAGGAACTGGGAGCTCTAGAATTATTATCTTGCAGTTCATTTTCAGCTTCTTTTGAATTATCTGACAAATTTTTCTGATCATCCCGCTCTATTTCGGAGGTTTTTAAATTTTCAAATTAATTTAATAGTTTTGAAAATATTCGAATGTGTTTGAAATAATTCGAAATAACTTATAAATCTTTTTTTCTTACCCACTCTTGGCCTTTTATATATCTAAAAAGTATTTATAAATATTAAATAATTTTGACATAATTACAACTATATTAAATATTCAAACCTTGCTGGATTTCTTCGAAATATTTTTATTTTTTCTAACTGGCTCCTAAATAATTAGAATAATTTATATAATTAGAAAATAATAATTCGAAATTAATTAAATTAATTAAATTAATTAAAAACTATTTATACCTTTTCGACATTATTAGAATCATTATCTTCTTTCAGATCTTCTGGCAATTCTTCCTGATCTTCCTGCTCTTCTTTGGAGGTTTCTAAATTTTCTTAATAGTTTTGCAAAAATTCGAATGTGTTTGAAATAAATCGAAATATCTTATAAATCTTTTTTTCTTACCCACTCTTGGTTTTTTATATGTCTAAAAAATACTTATGAATATTAAATAATTTCGATATAATTGCAACTATATTAAATATAAAACCTTGCTGTTTTTCTTCGAAATATTTTTACGTTTCCTAACGGGTTCCTAAATAATTAGAATAATTTATATCATTCGAAAATAATATTTCAAAGTTAATTAAAATTAATTAAAAACTATTTATACTTTTTCGACATTATCTGATTCTTCGTTAGATTTTTCTTCTTCTGTTTCATCTTCGGAGCTTGATACTGCAAATCCCGTGTTGTGTTTTAAGATCTCCTATTTGTTTCGAAACAATTCGAATTATTTAAATTAATTTAAAAAAAATATATTAATAAAAATATTAATAAAAATATTAATAAATACTTACTACATTTTTTGCAATCTTAGATTTAATTGCAGTATCGGACATCGTTATCTTATTATATTTCAGATTTAGCATTGCTTGGGCTACGGCTATAGCATATGCTACATTTTCTTGAGAGCCATCTCCGGAAGGAAAAACTTTTTTTAAAATTTTAACCATATAGGTCTCTTCCGAATCTTCTACCTCATCGAATAACCGCCGGTAGCATGCCTTAGTTTTGTCCGATTTTTTCCACTTTAGAACTGTTTCAGGTGAGGCACTATTGTTAATTGGTTCTAAAAGTTTTCCAAATACAAAAAATGTAGAGGATTTAATCTTTGTTGTCAAAGTACCCCGCAAAGCTCTAATCTTTTCCAAAAGCTAAATATATTAATTTAGTAAAATGCAATAATTAAAAAAAGGCGAATAATTTCGAAATATTTTTAAATATTTCGAATATATTCGAAAATAAGAAAAAACATATAAATTAAATAAAAAGGTTTTACTGGTCCGTGAAAATTCTTCATATAGTATGAATTCCATTGAGCTGTCGTAAACTTTCGTAAATTATCCTTATAATTCGCTCGTACATAATTATCTACTTCTGCTTTTATCTGCTCTTCTGTAGGATAAATAGATTTTTCGATTAGTATTTTAGCCGCACCTTTAATCGTGTCCTTTAATAAAATTTATTAAATGATATTTATAAATATTAAATAACTTTAAATGATTTATAATATTATTAAAAAAAAATTTAAACTTAAATAATTACTTCTTTGAATGTTTTTTCATTAGTAAAATCGAAATTATTATCCATTTTTTCCTCCATCTCTTTTAACCGATTTTCTAGTCTCCCGACTTTGGAGTTAAGTTCTTGGAGTTGGTGAAGTATTTCTCCTTGGTTTTCGATAATCTTAGCTAAGGTTCTCGCTTGTAATTTTATTTAAATATATTATAATTAATAAAAGATTAAAAAATTAAAAAGAATTATGTTTAAAACTTTTAAATACATTCGGAAGTATTCGAATCTTCGTAAGTATTAGAAACTCCAATTCCAAGATTATCAAATCTATCCGAAAAGCTTTGAGTCAGTTCAGAACCTCTTGTTGCTTCTAGAGATCCTTTTTCCTTATTAGACTTCTTGCTTGAGGCCTTCTTTGAACTTTTCTTTGCAGCGACTTTCATTCCTTTAAACATTTCTAAAATATTTTAAGATAAAAAATGATAAAAAAACTTAAATGAAGTTAGTAGTGTAGTTAGTATTAAATAATAAACGGAAGACTTAAAATTTAAACGTAAATTAAAAAAAAAAACTAAAATAAACAATAAATAAATAAGAAGCTTAAGAAGTAAAGAAAATTTTAATATTAAATGAATAAAAATAGTTGGAATATTATCGAGAAGTTGCTTGAAGTTTAAACTGTGCGCAAGGTTGCAAAATGTTGAAATGTAAAACAATGAAAACAATGTTGATTGTCTATCTAATTATATACTATTTATAGTAATATTTTCTAATTGTATCCTATTTATAGTAATATTTTATTAATCCTGGTGTAGCAGAATTAAGCCAAAATTACGCAAAATTTTCTTAATGATGCTGCAGCAGCTAACTAAGTGAAAAATGTTCCTGAGCCAATTTTACCATTGAGCAGGCCTATTTTTTAAAAAATTTCCTTTTTGGTGGCTAAAAAATCAAAAAATTTTAATTTCCGGCTAAAATTAAGAATTTTGAAGATCATCGGCCTAAATTACTTAATGCAGTTTTATTATATATAATTTTTTTTTGCGTATTATTGATTAACATTATCTTACTTTCTAAAATAAATATAACGTTTTAAATAGTTGCGCATATGTTTGCATCTATGTCCAAATAATATTAATACATTTATCGCACTATTTTTAAAACAGAAAAATGTTAACGTAACAATTTAATATATATTATAAAAATAACTATAGCAGAGGTCTTTTTCAATTTTTAACAGCTCTCTAACTTGTTTAGTGCGTCGAAAGTGCATTGGGATTGCCAAGTGTAACTCGGGTTTGCATTATGAGAGCATCTTCCTGCATTGCGAATACAAAGTAAAATTTCCAATTATATAACATAATTAGAAATTTACATTGTACTCACAACGCAGGAAGATGCTCTCCTTTTGCCAACCTGTGCTACTCTTGACGCACTCCCAATGAATTAAAGCAAGGTAGGGCAGCTGTTAAAAATCGAAAAAGACCTCTGCTAATAACACCTAGTTTGCATTAATTTGAAATAATTCGCAGATTTTCGAATAGAGTTAAATATTTATATATTGTAGCTTTATTCCTTTTTGGAATAAATCTATTTAATTCGAAATGCATTGCATTAATTTAAAGTTTATGAAATCAAATGTATTATATTCATTAAAAAAATTAGATATAAATAAGATGAAATGTTTTCTTTGCTCTTTATATTAAATTTTTCGATTCAATTAACTTTTACATACTTAAAACATTTCAAAACTTTTTTAAATTATAAAATTTATCTTCTTAAAAATGTCTGACTTCAAATGCACTTTCTGCCCACGTACTTTTGCAAAGCGCATTTCATTATCTAAATATATGAAAGTTTGTGTTTTTATTGGCAATGAAGATGAACTACTCTTTGCGAATAATACTGCTCAAGTTCGCAATTATTCGAAACCAATTAAACAAAATCAAAATGAAAATTTTGATATTAATAAATATAAATCAGATAGTGAATCTTCCGCCAAAAAGATATCATTTAAAGATATCAAGTTTTGCAAATCTTCGAAAGTAGTTAAAGATATTCAATTCAATTCTAATAGTAATCTTGATAGCACTCTTGCTAGTCCTTTGCATGTATCTAATACAGATGAACTTGCTAGTGATTTTGATAATATGTCATTTGAATTAGATAATTCTAATATAAATTCGAACATGTTTGAATTTGACCCAACTTCTAATTTACTTGACGATCTTGAAACCACTATTGATGATGATCAGGAATTTTCTAATGATAATTCTACCTACTTCGAACATATTCAAAGCTCTTCTTCAGATGAAGAAATTGATCAGAAACATGAAGAATTTCCTAATGAAGCTTACGCTGATTTAATGGTTTTGGTTACTAAATATAAATTAAGTAATGCAGCTGGAAATGCTATTATTTCATTTTTTAATAAGCATTCAAAACATTCAAAATCACCATTACCAAAAAATATTAGACAAGGAAAAGAGTTTATGAATAATATTAAATCTAACTTGTCATATAAGAAAACCAAAGTATTAGATCTTGATGATACTGAGTATTTCTTATACCATATGCCATTAATCAGCTGTATTGAAAATATATTAAAAATTCCTGATATAGCACAAAATTTAGAATTTGAATATAAAGAATTATATAAAACTACAGAGGTATATATAACTTTAATATTATTTGTAAATACAATATTTATTTTGTTTTTATTAATCTATTTTTATTTTTTTTAAAGGATGGTAAAGAGATTATTTATAAAGAGCAAATAATGGAATGTGGTGGAAAATTGCTTAAAATTCTTTGCCTATAGGATTAAAACTTTTATCAATTATTTTATATTCAGACGCAACAAATTGTGACACATTGGGTAAAAGTCAGCTTCACCCAATATATATGTCACTAGGAAATATATCTACATGGCAAAGAAATAAGCAGTTATTGGGTTATTTGCCAATAATTAAAACATCTGCTAAAAATAAACCAATAGTCAGACAAACATTTCATAAATGTTTAGAAATTTGATTAGAACCAATTCGAAACTATTCGAAATTGGGTTTAAATATGTTAATTGATAACAAAGTTGTCTGGTTATATCTGAAAATTTCGACTATAATCGCAGATTGGCCAGAAGCTGCTACCTTTTGTCTGACTTATAAATCAACAAATTCAAATCACCCTTGTCATTTTTGTTTAGTAAATAGAGATGATTTGGCAAGTACAGAATTTTCTAAACATGATTTGGTGCTTAGAAATCATGAAAATATGCGAAATTGTCTTAATAATAGTGAAGAAAATTCAGTATGTATAAAATCTATACCAAATTACTTTTGAAACTTTAAGTAAGTTTATTGTTTTATTTATTTTATATTATTCTAATAATTTCGAAATAATTTAAAAATATTCGGAATACCAAAAATATTTAAAGAGTCAAAACAAACTTTACTTTAGATTAGGGTTCAAGACACAGGGGCACGGGCATGCCTTTTGGGCATGCCTTGAAGGCATGCCTATAGGCATGCTGCTTGGCCATTAGGCATGCCTAGTCATGTGATATATGTCATATTTGATTGGTCAGCATATTAGAAGTGATATCACAGGTAGGACCAAAGTATTATAATAATATAAAGTCATGCTGATTTTTTAGTTTTATTATTATTCTATTCTTGTTTCTATTTTTAGTCATTTATTTTTATCAAATATGCATATTTAGTAAAATTAATATAGTTGATATAATCTTCAAATTACCTGTTCCCACCTATTTGATGATTTGATATATTTAATCGAATTTATCTGATATATAAAAATATCAAATATACTGAATATATTAAATATATCAAATATATCAAATATGTTTGATATATCAAACCTAATAACTTGTTAGAACAAATAAAGAGTAGAATTAGAAAAAGTATAAATACAATATCTTTTGTCTTCACAAGAAAGGAAGTCTGAAAAGCAAGAACTCAGTAAAGTTTAAAGCTTTAGAGTTTAATATTGCAGAGTAATAACTTTCGAAATTAAAGTAAAAGTGTTATCATTAGTAATTTCCCAATAGATAATTAAATAAACTGACATTATTATAAACCAATAACCTCCCAATAAGTCCAAATCCTGTGTTCTCATATTATAGCCTTGTGATATAATCTAGAGCTCTATTTCGACCCTAGTTACTCAGGCCAAGTCTATCCATGCTAGAATGTCCAGAAATCTGTCTTTTTAAGCTATTAAATTACTGCTTTTGTTCTGTCTTTTTTCATAATCTGCTTAACCAATTAAAATTTAAAGATATGACTAACCCGATAGATAATTTAATATAAAATAATAACTTTGCTACTTACTATATTTAGATATTTATAAATAATAATGATAATTCTGCTTTTTCTGCTTATATAGTTTTTTTTAACAGAATTAGCAGAATTTGTACATATTTGTACAGATTCTGTGCAGACAAAAAACTGGACACTCTAATCCATGCCTCTGTCTTTATATGAATGACCCTACTATGAAAATTTAATGCAAACTATACAATATTATATGTCATTGTAAGAATTTTTTACAATAATTCACAACAAGTTTTTTACTATAAATAAATCCAACAGAATGCTTTCAAATTTACAGGTCATATAAGAAAAATACTACTGTCATAGCCCATAAATTTATAAATACAGCAATGATAGTGATATTACTCATATAATCCATAAATTTGAAGGCCATTCTGGTGGATTTAAAATTTTTTACTGTAAACTATAATAGAAACAATAATTATAGTGCAAACTAAAAAAAAAAATAATAAATAAAATAGGTGGGACAAAGTACCGGCTATAGTATTTTTATATAAAAAGGGCATGCCTATGGGCATGAGGGGCATGCCATGACTCAGGGCATGCCCTCTAAGGCATGCCTGATTTTTTACTTGTGCCTCAAACCCTACTTTAGATACTTATTTTAGAATTAAATAATTTCGAATTATATCAAATTATTTTAAAATGGGTCAAAATATTTTAAATATATTTAGAATTCAAATGCAAATTTTACTTTTACGATGATTAATTAATGCTATTCATTTCGCAACCATGTGAATAATATTAAACTATTTCGAACTTTTAAATATTATAACTACACAATATATAATCATTATTAACATTTATACTTTTATTAATTTTAGTGATATGAATATTTATGAAGCAACAGTTATTGATAGAATGCATCATTTAGATTTGGGATTATTTAAACATCAAATTAATTTTACATGCAGTCTATTAAAAGAAAGATATAGAGCTTCAATTCTGGATACTATTGATAATAGATTAACCAATATTCCAAGATTTCCAGAACTTAAAATTGTTAAAAATGGGATTCAATCACTTGCTAGAATTACTGCAAATGAGTATCGTAGCCTTATGAAGGTTATGATATTTGTTCTGGACAACCTGGATATTGACGAATTTGTTTAAAATAAGTTATTGAAGCTTATGAAGATTGGAATAATATCTATCTTTTAAGTCGATATAAAGAGTTCACTGATAGCGACTTAAAAGATTTTGAGGTATGTAAATAATTTCGCAACTTTGCGAACATTTTAGAATTATTTGAAAAATTTAAATTAAATAATTTTATCATCGAATATTAATATAGTTTTATTTTATTTAGAATCTAATAATAAATTGGGCTCAACAATTTACTAAACTTTTTAAAACAAATTCTGCTTCTAAATTAAAGTTTCCAAAATTGCATTCATGGGTCTATCATACTACTGATTTAATTAAAAAATATGGTTGTTTGAATGGATTTTCTACTGAAACTTATGAAAGTCTTCATAAAGATTTTGTTAAAACACCATATTATTTAAGTAATAAACAAAATATAGAGGATCAAATAATGAAAGTGGTAATAATTGTTTAATTATTAATAATGTTTATAATATTTTTTTAAAAGTTAACTAAATTTATTTATATTAAATAGGTTCAAAGACAGGCTATTGCATCAAATTTGTTATCAAGCAAACTAAAAAATTCCAAAACTATAAATCCTTTTAAATTTACTAATTTAATTTGGACATTTGGTTTAAATAATGCTCAGGAATTTATTGATCACAGATTAAAAAATTATAGGCCAAATTCTAAAATATATTCTGGGCTTGAACATTTATTAGAATATTTAACTATATATTTTAGTTCAACAAACCAAAATAATTATATAATTAATATATATAGCTCAGTAACTTTAGAAAATGGTTCTATAATTCGAGCAACAGATAATTTTTATGGAAAAGCCTGGTATAGCAATGTAGCAGTTGCTATGGATTCTGAAGAACTATTTGAATATTTGACAGATAAAGGAATTTGTTATGGACAGGTACAGTATTTGTTGTATTTTTTTTTTAGATTTTTAAAATATTAATTTTTTAATATTTAATTTTTTAGATATACTTATTAATCAAAGTTGAAACTACTGAAGGAAATGTGGATAATCTCGCATTAATTCGGTGGTATGATTTTAAGTCTAAAAGGAATCAATATCATTATGGATGTCCTAGACTTAAATTAACGGAATTATATAATATAGTTAATGTTGAAGCAATTAAAAATAATGTTCATATAATTCCACGCTTTGATAAAACTAATGATTATTTAGTAAATAAGTATATCTTCTAATAAAATTAAATCAGTTTAGAAAAATTTAAAATAGTTCGAAATGTTTCGCATTAATTAAATACATATAAAATTCTATAGAGTAAAAACCTTAAATTTAAAGTTCAGTATATTAAACTATTTAAAAGACGATATTAAGTATAAAAATTTAAAAAATATTTCGCTCAATATCGAATAAACTTAAACATAATTTTAATTATTTAAAAGTTTTCGAAACTATTAATTATCACAATTAACTAAAATATCGAAAAATAAAGAAAGTATTTCGAATATATTTAAATAACTTGAATGATTCAATTTATCAATAAAACAAAATTAGAATAGTTTATTCTGGAAAAATTCAAAATATTTCGCAAAACGTAAACATTATTTTATTGATTTTCATAAATCTGACCAATAGAAGAATTTATAATTTATTTGACCAATATGGTAAATTATGTTGTTTTGATTTTCATTATCTGACCAATAGAAAAATTTAAATTTATTTAACCAATATAGTAATTTTACATTGTATAATTTATTTGGAATACGGATTGACATTTTAAAAAATTTAATGCATCAGCTTATACATATCTCGATGAACTTTAAAGCTATTTTAATGATTTAATTCACAAGATAGCTTCAAATTTTGTCGAGATATGAACTGTGAAAATTAAAAAGTCTTGAAGAATTTAAATAACGCAAATAAAATTATAGAGTTTTAGAAACCAAATAATGAACTGGGATATTAAACAAAAGTAGAAAAGACAGAAATTAAATTATATGACAAAATTTCGAAAGTATTCGCAACAGTTCAGAGTATTTAAAAAATGATTCAATTATCAATTAAACAAAATTAGAATAGTCAATAATTCAGAACGCATATTTTATAATTATAATTAAATTAAAGTATTACTAAAGTTTAAAAACTTTTAAATTATTTTAGAATAATTCGAAAATATGGCATAAAACTTAATAAAAGTAAATATTTTCATGTGATAAAATATTAGAATTAAGTGCTGTGATATTCATAGTACTAAACTAATTCGAACTAATTCGAATTGATTAAACTTTGACAAAATTAAAGTATTTATTAAGACAAACGAAAAAAAATATATAAATAAAAATCAAACATAAAAAAGAATAAAAAATAAAAATATAAAAATAAAAATATATAAAAATGTATAAAATAAAAAATAAGATATATATAAAATAAAATAAAAAAATATAAAAACGTAATAGAAATAAAAAAAAACAATATACATATATGTAATAAAATAAAAAAATAAAAACGTATAGAAATAAAAAAAGTAAAAAAAATTATTATTTTATTCGTGATGACCAGCATCTTCAGAATGAGATTGTGTTGGCGGGAGGCTTGAAGATGAGGAAGGAGGCGGATTATCCTGGCTTGTGGAATGCGGATTATCTTGGCTTTGTGCGAGATCTTGCGAATAATCTTCGGATGTATGTGAATGGTGGGGAGAATCAGGGCTTCATGCAACTTGTTTGCCCTTTTTAGCAGTGCGGGATGTGGTGAGAGCCCTCTTACATTTTCAACCCCGCTTACTAGATGATGCTTCGACTTGTTCATCTTCCGTTAAAGAATCCTCATCATCAGTAGCAGGGGGGCGACAAGCAGTGCCAGCTATTAACTTATCCTTATTTAATTAAATTTACAAATATTAGAATTATTTTACGTATATTTAAATAATTTAAATATAATTAATTATATATTACTTACTATGTTTTTATTTAATCTATTTTTAATTATTTCATCGCTCATAGTGAGCTTTTCATAATGATCGTTTAGCAATATTTGGCATACTGTTATTGTGTATGCCAATTGCATATTGGTGGGTGTAGAAGCTGGCCATGCCCTCGCAAGTATGCGCGTAAAATAGGTCTCGTCGGCATTATTTTCATCTATGGGCTTAAAAAGCTTTTTATAGCATGATTTGGTTTTAGCGGATTGCTTCCAGTCCGTAATAGATTGCGGCGTGGCGTTTGTGTTTATTGGGTCTAAGAGGGTCTCCCCAAAAACGGCAAAAACTGATTCCTTTATTTTCGAGGAAACTCGACTTCGGCAAGATCGATGCTGAGATAGGAGCTAAAAAATAAATTTATGCGAATGAATTTAAAACAGTTCGAATTAGTTCGAAATACATTGATATTTTAAGAAACATATTTAAAAAAACGAAATGGCAATAATTTAACACAATGCGAATGTAATCGAATTTATGAAAAAATTTACAGGTTTTGCAAGTTTATCTTCATAATATGTATTCCAATCTCTATCATCCATTCCTTCGTAAAATTCTGCTTCATTTTCTAGGAGGTATTCCTCAGTTTCAGTTTTAAATTGATCCTCCGTAGGATAAATATTCTTTGCAATTAGCCGTCTAGCTATTGCTGCACAAGTTTGCTATTATAAAATAAAATATTATTAACTTAGATTAAATTAATTATAAACATTTTATATAACTGATAAAAATAATAATTACTTTAATGAATTTTGTTTCATTCGAAAGGTTAAGACCTTCCGACATACGACTATCCATTTTCGAAATCTTTCGCTCCAATCTATCAACTTTTTCGGATAGCCCAATAAGCATATCCTTAATTTCAGCCAAAGTAATTTGATCTTAAATTATTTTAAATATTAGATTAATTTAAAAATATTATAAATAGAAATTAACGAAATAAAAAAAATTATATTATTGAATTTTAACCATTGGAAGGTCTTGGAGATCCTGAGCCAATAGTTTCAGTAGGCTGCGCAGCAGCCCCCTCAGTATCTTGCGGAGGTACGCGACTATCAGCTGTCATATTTAAAAACTCTTCACGCCTTTGAGCTGCCATTTTTACGAAATCTTCACGTCTTTTAGCAGACATTTTTTCACCTTTTCCTAATTTTCGAGCAGACATTTGAGAGAGAAAAAAAAAAGAGAGAGAAAGGGAGAGAGGATAAAAGGGAGAGAGGAATAAAAGGGAGTATATAATATGTATATAATAAAAAATGAAATAAAAAAAAATTGCGAAAGGTTTTAGTTATATTAAAGATTAATCAGAAAAATGTAATAAATGAGATAAGGAATGAGTATAGAAGAGAGAATTTAATGTGTCAAATGAAGTTGATAGGAAAATTACGAAGAGGAAGATAGGGAAATTGAATTTATTTAAATATTTTCAAGATAGTTCTAATGTAATCAAATTATTTCGCATATATCAAGTTCTTTAATTATTTCTTATTAACTACAAATGCATTTAAATATATTCGCTTTATCTAAAGTAATCAATTTTTTATATATTACTTATGTAACTTTCAGTATTATGATTTATAATTTACGTTAAACCAGTATTGTTATAGATAATACAAAAATAATACCATATGGTATTATTTTTGTATAAATAAAATTCAACTCATTTTTATATAATTTAAAGTTATTTAATATATTAAAAACATTAGAAAAATGTCGCTATTCTCGTTTAATGTTTTTAATAACTCCTGATTACTTCGAAGTAAATTTGATGTTAAAACAATGCGCAATATAGCTACTTCCTTAATTGTATTAGCCCTATCAAACTATAACCTTTTATTACTATATTTAGGATAAGCGAAATACTTATAAATAAATTAATCCACTTGAAATCAAACAATGCTCATTTATAGAATATTTCACGAACATGCGTATTGTGCATTGTTCTATTAAGCATTCTTAGATTTTTATGTAATCGGGTTTTTCAATATATTTATAAGTAGGGTGTGGCGACTTAGGGAAGTTGGTAAGTTGTCACCCCCCAAGTGGCAGGTCTAGAGTTCAAATTCCACTGGTGATGCTTTTGAAAAATAGACCTGTGTTCCGGTAACTTTGTCTTGTTGATCGGTTGGGTACACTACTTGTAGTCCTTGGTTATCATCTTGAATGGGAGCTTTCGGGCGAAATTGTATCTCATTACACAGACAAATCCAAGGAACCAGAGAAACAGAAACCCATTTGGCAAGTCTCGAGTGGAGAGGTAGCTAGACTTTCGACGGTACCGGGGAAAAGGATCTTAGCGGTGACTGACCGGAAAACTGGATGGGCAAGAGCCCCTATGGCAAAGGGGGCCCACCAACTTGGCCGCCGGAGAAATCGGAGGAAAAGGTCATGTGTTATAGAAGCATGAACCAAGGAAAAGGAGACCTTAGGCACCTAAAGCCTGGCAGACCGATCCTTCCGGGCCAACTGGATTGGTAGTCTGGGATAACTGGGGAAAAGGATCCAAAGAGTGACTGACCGGGTACTGGGGTCTAGTGAACTTCGCAAGGGCAGTAGTAGGTAATGGTAGCGGTTGCAGGGTAACCCCCTGACTGCAAGTTGTTTGCCTTGGTGAATGCGTAAGTTACCGAAAGTGTAGGTGAATACCTGTGGGGGACAGGTATCACTCTACCAGGTTTACCACAGGGGCAAATGCCCTCCAATAGGTGTTTGGCTAAAGCCTCAGGGTACTTTCACAGCGAATTACTCGTGAAAGGGTATATTGAGAGGAACATTGAACATGGGTAGAAG
>QKWP01000930.1:94674-107448 GCA_003550325.1 Gigaspora rosea | reverse complement strand
ATAGAAATTTGTATAATTTTATTAATAAAATTATACAAATTTCTATGATTCTCTAAATTTTACTAATTGATTATAACTTCTTGATATAAGTAAACTTGTTTAGCACCAAAAAATACATCATATCAGTATATTTTATTTTATTTCCTTAAAATTTGCATTAAAGATGCTTAATTTTGAATTTTTGATAAAAATTTTCAAAATTAAGCATCTTTTCTTCGAATTTTAAGAAAAGTAAAATACAATATTCCGATTTGATGTATTTTTTGGTGCTTAACAAGTTTACTTAGTGCAAGAAGTTATGATCTATTAGTAAAATTTATAGAATTATAGAAATTTGTATAATTTTATTAATAAAATTATACAAATTTCTATGATTTTTTAAATTTTACTAATTGATCCTAACTTTGTGAGTTAGGTAAACATGTGCATATATTATGAACCTGGACATGTTCATGAACCTTGAACTGAACCTGAACTGAACTTTTTTTAAGTTCAGGTTCAGGTTCATGTTCAATAATTTTAAGTTCAGGTTCAGTTTAGTATTGAACTTTTGGAGCAGGTTTAGGTTCAGGTTCAGGTTCATTGAACCTGAACCTGAACCTCTATTGAACTAAACTGAACTTCGGAACCCTAAATGTAACGACTTTTAATTGGGGATTCTGTATTGAAAAATTTCTCGACTTTGCTCATAATTTGAATTCGTTCATTTTTTACATCGGGGAACTACCTGTATTTTAACTATTTTGCTATGAATTGGTCCATGTTATTCATGACTGGTCTGACCATGTATTGAAAGAAGTTTGCTAAATACCATTCTGGATGATTTTATTAAAAATCATCCCATATATAAATTATATAAATATTTTTAATTTATTATTTAATACATATATTTAATTCGTATAACATAATAATTAACGCCTATATATACGTTCGCAGGCCGAAGGTCTGCGAACTTATATTTTAGCTAATAAATCCCAACAAAAGTACATTGTTAGAAGACGAGTTATGCATTGTACGAACCTAACCTTAACTATGACGCATCGCCTCATACACAACAAACCACTCCAAGCAATATGAAATTACACGAAACCAACATACTAACGCAGTGCACCAACAACGACAATATAATAATTCCAAGATGACGAAATTTCGAAGACAGTAGAAAGAGCGAACGACTGAAAGTGGCGAAATCCCAGCCGCCAATAATACTAAATCCATGGTGAAATCACAACCACGGAAATCCATGACAAAAAAATCACAACCACCAATGATGACTGAAAGCCAAGGTGAAATCACAACCACAAACGACAGCCAAAAGCCCAGCGAAATCACAACCACCAATGACGACTAAAAGTCTTGACGAAATCACAACCACCAAAGTCAAAACTTCTTTTAAGACGACGACGGCTCCAATAAGGGGAATAACAAAAATCAGGTGATTTTTTAGGGGGGAGAGGGGTAAAAAAAGTTGAAATTATATATAAGAACCTGACTATTTATATATTGAGGAAGAGAGAGGGGGTAGGCCTCTGATAAAAAATAATTAGGTGATTAATGACACTGCCCTAACGACTTCAACGATGATGGCTCCCTCCATTAAAAAGAAAATAAAGGGTTAGTATTAGATGTATGTATACTAGAATAAAAAAAAATAAAAAAGATCGATTATCATTGATGATCATCGATCCGGGGTGATTTTAATAATATCTCATTGAAATTTATAAGTAAATTGTGACCCGGGTCAGACAATTTTTGACCTGTGACCAGTACGAATTATGATTGGTTGTTAGTCACGTGGAATGGTTTAACAGGTATCCATGGGCTAAAAGGGCAGGGTAGCAGCATTACCCTAGCCCTACCCATCTGTGTAACGGCTTGGTACCTGGAGCCCTTACCCTTACCCGCGGGCTCAAAAATCGATACTCTGGCCCAGCCCTTGTGGTACTACCCATGGGTACCCGTGGGTAGCCCAGGCCCATGCGGAAGCCTAAGTGCTAGGGTACCTAAGTGGTCACCTTAATATTAAAAAAAAAAATATTTATAAGTACTAAAGTAATTGATATGTAAGAGATTTAAGTAAAATTTTTACCTTTTTAGCCATTCAATCGTTGACCCAATAAATTATAAGCTTTAATAACTCCTGACCACTTTGAAGTAAATTAAAACAATGTGCAATACGGCAATTTCTTAAATGTATTAGCCCTTATCAAACTATTATTCTTTTAACCTTTTATTACTATATTTAGAATAAGCGAAATACTTTTCAAACAATGTTCATTTATATAAAATTTCACGAACATGCATTATTCTAAATTTTTATGTAATCAGGGTTTTTTCAATATATTTATAAGTACTAAAGTAATTGATATGTAAGGGGTTTATTAGAAGCGAAAAAAAGCAAAATTTTTACCTTCTTAGCAAGTCAATCGTTGGCCCTAGAGTTGCCTGCCGTAATAGGTTTGATAGGGTTGAAAGGTTGCAACCTTTTATTCCAGCGTTGTAATTTTTTGCCGTAATTGTTTAAAAAGCTGTAATTTTTTAACTCGTTGTAATTGGTGTAATAGCTGCAATTGTTAAAATGGTTGTAATATAAGTAATGGTTGTAAATTATAATAAATATAAAGGATTAGTTTATCCCAAATCTGATAGTCATACTAGATATTACGATAAATTATTGGTTTACAGGTTTAGAGTCGTAAATACAGGTAATACATAGAAGTGTACTAAAGAATTATAATTTGCTATTCAAATGAAATTATGTATCAAATAACTAACAGAATGAATTAAGGTTTAAAATAATACGTAAGTACCAAGGCAGCTTTTGTCTCGAATCTTTCGTCACCCGATCGAACATATGACAGACCTGATTACAGTCACGATTGATTGAACAAAAGTATGAGGTAATTAGATATGTGATCATTGATAAAAGCTTGATCAATGTATTTAAGTATTCATTAGTAAGCAAGTATGAGATAATAGGCATAGTATATTAAAAGGGAAGTAATTGATGAATGGGTTCAACTTTGTCTTTTCTGTAAACCCGACTTTTATTCTGGTTATAACCCTGCCCAGTGATTAGTTAGTTACTGTCATTTGAACTGGCCTGCTGGGACGGTAGACGTAGTGGATTAGGGTCACATTTGGAAAATCGGTCTCAGTATTATGAGAATTGTTTTGTTGTGGCCTGTCGGGACGATAGTCACATATAGACAGCCAAAGTAATATAGTCATAGCATATGATAGCGTGTGATACGCAGTCTTTAAAAGAATAAAAATATGTAGAAGAAATACTAGTAGCACATCGATGCTCAAAAGGGCTACGAGATTGCTCGATAGCAGAAGGTACAAAACCCGTATGTGTTCTTCATAGAAATCAGTATACCCTAAGATGAGGGACAAAACAATATTAAAAAATAGTACAGTTTATCATAGACGATTTTTTTGCTATTTTGTGTTATAAACTGGAAAGTTTTTTAATTTTAAAATCTCTTAATTATTATTAAAAATAAAATTCGCCAAACCAGTATGAATGAGTGCACATGCCTGGATAAAACAGATAAAAATATTTAATTTTGAAATAGTGTGCTGAAGACCAAATTAAACTAGATCGCATTGAAAGCCAAATCTATCACTAACAGCTTTATTCAATAAGACAGCACTATACAAAAGAATTAATAATTAAAAATGATATTATTACAATATTTATATATAGATATTATGGTCTTTGCAACCTATTATGGCATTTACAACCTATTGTAACAATTACAACTATAACAGCTAATATAACCAATACAATATTTATAGCAAATACGATATATTACAACTTTGGATTTTAGCTGTTATTAAGAGTTGCAATCCAGGTTGTAATCCGAAATGTCCATAATAATTACTTATGGCCAGCAACTCTAGTTGGCCCAATAAATTATAAGCTTTAAAATATTCGCATGTTTGTGAAATAAATAAAATAATTATAACTAAAATTATATAGATATAGATGGTAATGAACTTTGAAAATTCAACTAATTGAGAATTATTTTGAATTGTTGCGAATATTATAGAAAGATTAAACATCAAAATTAAATATTTTATTAAATAATGAATGACTTCGAATAAATTAGAATTACAATCTTCGAATTTAATCGAATTGTATTTAAACCCTATCATTTTTTATAATACATTTCATTCCGCTTCTTTGTTTTCTATTATCTTCGCTTTGACTACTACTTTTGTTTTGAGCTATAATCTTCGTTTTACTCTCTTTTTCTAAATACTTCAAAGTGAAAAAAAATAAAAATATATATTTCTCAGAAGTGTTGGTGTTCTTGCAAAACGTCAGTTAAATCTAGTACATAATCATGCTTTTTTACAGGTTTTCGCATATTTCGCACGTTTCGCAATTTATTATAAAATTTTATATTTTTTATTTATTATTATATTTTAATTATATTTAAAAATTTTTAAGCAATATTACATATTTTATTATATATTATATTTTAATTATTATATATTCTTTACAGTATTATTTTTACATTATTACATTATTACATATTATTTTAAATACATTCGCACTTCGTCGCATCTAATTCTATTACTATATACAAAAAACTAGCCCTAACACTTATTTTCGTTCACCCCATAGTTAGCTATTAACTTCGCTTCTTTGTTTTCTATCGTCTTTGCTTCTTTGACTAATATTTTTTTTCATAATATATATCCCACTTCCTTTTTGAAAAACTTCAAAAAAATTTATTATCATTTGCACACAGATAGTCTTTAACCGCCTCTTTAATCTTTTTTTGATCCGGATATATACTATTTTCTAGCAAAGCTTTGGAGACACCCTTTACTTTTGGCTATAACGACGTTTCACTCTCTTTTCTAAATATTCTTGCAAAGGCCAGAGAAAGTGCCAGGAAAGTCGCAAAGTGTCGAAGAAGTCAGGAATAAATAAAATAAATTAAAAATTAAAAAAATAAGTAAAAAAAAAAAATTGAAAAAACATAAACAAATCCCATATCTTCATTTTTCTGAAGTAAGAGTTCATGTTCTTGCAAATTTAAAAATTGCAAAAGGTTCTTGCAAAATGCCAAAAGTCGCGAAGTGCCAAAAAAGTCTGAGTTGGTTTTCTTGCAAAGTGCCAGAAAGTAAGGGGTCTGTTCTCGCAAAGCGCCGTAATAAAATAAATTAATAAAAAAAATTTTAAAAATAAGCCAAAAAAAACAAAAACAAAAAACACGAAACAAAAAAATAAATAAAGCGAAACATTGTAAGAACTTGCAAAAACTTATATGATCTTTATAATTTGTCTGCACGTATTTATCTACAGCAGACTTTAACTGAATTATATTGGAATAGATCGCTACTTGGATAATTTCTTTTGCAAAAACGTGCGAAAACTTGCGAAAACTTGTGCCCATTTCTTTAAAGAAGCGTTCCCGAAAATTTAGAAATTGCTGGGGAAATTAGTTGTGTTATTGAGTTTCGGAAGTTGTAGTTTGCATGCGCAAAGTTTCGAAAGTTTTTTGTTTTTCTTGTAAAGTGACGAAATAAAAATAAAATAAAAATTAAAAAATAAATAAATAAAAAAAAATTGAAAAAAACAAATGAAACCAAAAAAAAACGAACTGAAAACAAAAAATGAAATGAAAATAAAAAACAAAATAAAAACAAAAAAGTGAAAAAAAAACAAATAGAAGATTAAACAAAAGATCTAATCTGATCTTGTAGTACAGAATTTGAACATCATTGAACTATTTCGAACTATTTCGAAAAGTCTGTCTAATGCGTGATCCAGGTTACAGATCTACTGACCCTGTTTGGTTTCCTAGTCCTAAAATATTTTAAAGAGGATCGAAATATTTCGTAACATATTTCGAAATATTTCGCAATTACTTTCGTAATATTTCAAAAATTTGATATTTCGAAATATTTCGAAATATATTACGTAATATTTTGCTTATATTACGGTTCGTAAGATCTTACGTAAGATTACACTATTATAAATTTGTTGATGTAACTATATTTAGTATTAAATATAAATTTTATAATATTGTATTCAATAACTATAAGTTATAATTAAATAAATTATAAATATTGATTAGGATCTGTAACTAGAATATCATTTGAAAAAAAGGAATAGTAAGCAGTATTTACTTTAGCAGGTCATATTTAGATACCTATGATTAGTGTTGTATACAAACATTATTTTTCAATTTTATAGAAATACAAATCATTTAAAATAGAATATCTAAAACATGTTCACAATAATGTTCCAATATGATATTGTATATGAAAAATGTTCTGCTAATTTTTAACTTTGTTTTTACTATGTCCATGATATGTCTGCTAGATAAAACTAATCAAATTGCAGAATTATGCTGATACTTGGTTAGAGTTATATAAAAAATAATAATAATTTATAGATACAAAGAGTTTTATTAGCTAAAAATTATGTGTTAATTTATATAAATTACTAAATCTTTAGAACAAAAAAATTCTGAACAAACATGTTCTAGATTATCCCTTAAACCGTCCAGTTTAAACAGGCAAATTTGCTTGCTTAAATTTTATAAATTCATATTTAATCTATTTTTTTAAAAATAAAAATATTTTATAATTTTTTTAAATAAAAACTATGATTATATAATATTTAAAACTTCTTTTTATTTGCTTAATATTTATAAAAAATTTGAAGTTGCTTATAAAAAAAAAATTTATAATTTTTTTAAAAAAATTTTATTTTAAAATTTTTTCTTTTTTTTTTAGTTTTACTTAATAAAATTTAAGATTTGACTCCTATTACTTTAATCCAAAGTTGTAGACAATTTAAATTTAAACTACTTTTATTATTATAACTTTTATAATTTATTCAGAAAAATTTAAACTTTACTTAATAGTAACTAAAAAATTTCTCTTCAAAAATATAAACATTTTAAAATTTTAATAGCAAAACTAAAAAATAAGTTTATTAAAAATATAATATCTTTATCAAAATTAAAGTATTATATATAAAGTAATATCTTTAATTTTATTTAATAAACAGGGAAAGTCAAGCTTAAATAAATTTTAAGAAAACTCAAAAAAACTTTTTAAAAATAATTTAAGCACTATTTAAGCAAGCAAATTTGTCTGCTAGATAGTTTAGGGGATACATAAAAACAAAATTATTTTGGGCTTAAAAATCTGAAATTAAAATTTGACCCTGAAATTGTTTTTGATCTATTTTATTTAAAACCTAAAAATTTTTGATACTTTTTTTGAATAGATAAAATTATAAAAAATATACAAATTTTATTTGCTCTTTCTTATAACAAATTTTAATTTGCTCTAATAAACCTGAAATAGACTTTTTTCAAAAATCAATTTTGGTGGCATCACTATTCTAAATGTTCTGTTCTAGACTGTTTGCTATTCATATCTGTGTTCTAACAATACTGTCTATGGTAACCAAATAAGCCATATTTTAGTTCAAAATACTAATTATTAGAAATAGTATTAGTATATGTATATAACTTTTTTTAAAATCAAGTATAGTATGATCATTAAAAAAAATAAATAAAAATAAATAAAAATAAATTATAAATCATATCGGCAGATCGGCGTAACATGTCGGCTCGACCAATCATGATCGAGGATTATCAAAAAAATTTTACGCGAAAATTTATTACAAAGCGAATTTTCACAAAAATGGCCTTTTTAACCAGCTTTGTATTTATAATTAAGTACGTAGAAAATTACGAAATTCATATATTTAATTATAAGCCAAAAGTATATTAAAAAGGCTATTTTTTTGAAAATTAGCTTCCGAATTTACCATTGATAGTTACCAACCCATTTCTCAATGCTCAACCCATCCTAAAACACCCGAATATTTCAACAAACGATAAAAGTACTTCTTTCTACAGCTTAGCATAGCTCTTTTATTAAGTTTTATTGGTTTTTTAATTTGTCTAGGCGTCAAAAAGGCTCTTTTGTTAGTTGTAACAAGTACTTCGTTTGTTAGTTTTTCAACGTTACTTAGGAGCAAATTTTTGTGCAACAGTTTATCGACAATTACGCCGATCCGCTGATATGTAATTTATGATTTACTATTTATCTAGTATATAATCTTAGTGAAACATAATACAAATTACTATATAAATTACTATATATATAAATAAAATAATGCCCCAAAAAACTCTATTTTTTTTTACTAACTTAATTATTCTTGTTAATTAAGTAAAAGTTGTAAAAGCTTATTTTGTAGTTTTAATAGTAGTTAAATTATCCAAATTAGTCTAGTAAAAGCTAAAATATCTTTAAAAAATATATTAATAACTATTTAAAATCTTCTTTATCTAAACAATTTATTGTTTATATAGAGATTTTATATAGTTGTTAGAGTAGACATTGTACCTGTTGGGAAAACCTCTACCCGGTTACTATTAAATTATTCAGATATCCAGATAAATTACTATGTCACACAATAGCCGGTTCTACCTGGGTACAATCACTATTAGAGGGCATTCATAAATAACATTATATACTCCCATATAGTAGCTCTTGATTCCCACTAGACTATATAAAAAAAATTTTCAAATCTATATATTTATATATAATTTTACAAAATCTTGAATATCTTGTGATACAGTAATCTGATTTAGATTATTTAGGTACCATTCGATTTGTTTTAGTAGAACGAATTCGATGATACCAAATCATATTATTTGAATCACTGGATCGCAAGATATTTACAAAAAACTATTAGTTACGTGGAGGTCCATTATAATGATGGTCAGACCCAACATACAGGACAGACTATGGATACCTGCGCAGCTGTGAGAGCTGAGCCTAAAACGTGAGTGACTAAAGATGGGCAAAATACAAAATTTTCATTTTAGCATGCACATGCGCATGCATTTTTTGCATGCATGCATGCATGTTTTGACCAAAGTTATGATTTAATTTCTTAATGCTGGCCAGAATTAATTGCATGCATGCATGCAGTCATGCGCATGGTGCCCATCTCTATAAATGACCTTGTAAAAGACACAAACAGCTCTTCAAATAACATTACATCATATTACTCTGAGGAAACTTGCTATAATTTATTCTTACAAAAATATAATTTTCCTCTATTGCCAAAATTACAAACCCTTAAATCTTTTATTAAACATTTGCTCAAACAATTCTTCACTTATCCTTATAAAATATCTATAAATATAATTACATTAGAGACCCATGTATATCTTAGTACCGAAGATAAACTTCTTCCAAATCATATTTTACTATTACCCAACCAATTTCCTATTTATTATAATTCACCTATTAAATCTTTACATAACAACTACTAAAAAAATAATCTTTTTCCTTTTGCAACAACTTTCCAATTAGATAACTCTATATCCTCACAATCAACTCTTAATTTTAAAATTGCTACACACAATGTCCAAGGCTACAATGCTCCTCTCAAGAGACAACTTGGGAAGAATTCTGCCTTTCTAACAATATTCAAATTTGTAGCATAACTGAAACCAAACTTGCTGAGTCTAAATCCAAAAAGTTTTTTAACAACAAGCAATTCACATATTTTTGGTCTTGTCTAAACAACTCTGCTGAAGGCACTGGCATTATGGTTAATAACTCTATAAAATCCCATATTCATAATGTAATTATACATCCTGGAGGAGCAGATGCAATTGATCTGTTCTTTGAACATAATTTTAAATTTCGAATTATTTCTGTATACCTCTCTTTAACCAACCAACAAATACGAAACCTATCTCAAGAAGCTATTATATCATGGATACAAGATGCACTCTCTTTAAATTTACACTCTATCATCTTAGGCGATTTTAATACATCCCCTTCTTTAACTAATAACTCTACTGCCAAAACTAAATTTCTCTCTTACCTACATTATAACAGTATGTATGATCTGGCTGATCATACTAACAATATCCAACACACCTGGCAGCGCAGTGATTCAAGCAGCCGCATTGATTATATATGGGCACATGATACAATAAAACCATATCTTATAGATTTTTCACTTCAATCACCTCTATCTACTACTCATAGTGACCGTCTTATTCTTATTTCTAAATGGATATTTCCATTTGCATTATCCTTAAAACTCTGGTATAAAACATACTACAAACGAAGAATTTTCCAATACAAACTTATAGATCAAACAAAATGAGAAGAATTTTCTTCTCAATGTCAATACAATATTATTCACAACAATACTCCTCTTTTTCATAGCTCCACTGAATCTATAGAATGCACATGGCACAAGATCCAAACTAGTATTATTAATGCTGCTCTTAAAACTATCCTCAACAAAAAGTTTATAGTCTGAAATTTTCATAATGCTTTTACTCCCAAAGCTACTGAACTACATATGGACCTCAAAATCATTGAAAATATTATGCAACAAACCAAATATTCGCTATTACACAACCAACCTATACCTACTACAGTCTTTGCCTATATTCAAAATATTAACTCTAAGCACCAATTTTCTATTCCATCTCCACCTTCTTGCCAATTAGATCTATCTAATTGGCTACTTCAAACTAAAATATGCTAGAAAACCCTATACAACGCTAGAAACTTGGAAAATTCCTATCATCTAGACATCACTTTAAAACAGCTATCAATACCAGATGTGAAAGACTACTTACTCATCCAACTAAAATGATTAATAGTATTCTTAATAGTCATACTGATTCTGTTTATTTCAATAATTTAAAAACTCAAACAGATATTCTTACAGACCCCACAGAAATTAAAGATTACATCCGATCACATTTTTGTCAATGGACTACTAACCATACCTATAATCAACATATCTACTCTACTGATTGGCAATCAGAATACTCACCCAAACCCAATATTATACCTGACTGGTACAATTCTATTTTAGTACCAATTACTCTAGAAGAAACTATCAATACTATTAACAACTTCTCAAACAACAAAGCATGTGGTCCTTCTGGCATCAGTTATGAAATGCTAAAGCATGCAGACCTACAAACTATTACTGTTATTATAGCACTATTGAACCGATATTTAATATTTGGCTCAATTTCCAAACAATGGAAAAATGGCCACATTTTTTCTATTTCCAAAAAACCAACCTTTGATGGACATTTACACAATACTTGACCAATCAGCCTTATTGAACATATTAAAAAACTATATACTAAAATTCTTACTAATCGACTAAACTCTGTTTTTTTCTCTTACAATATTCTTAATTCACACAACTATGTTGTACTCCTTGGCAACAGCACTAATATTCCAATTTATATTCTTAACAATTTTATTGAAAACGCAAACTGCAATCAAAAAGAGATTTGGCTTTTGTCTTAGGATATGAGCAAAGCATATGACTCAGTCAATATAGATCTCTTTATTCTATTTCTAAAAGACTTAATATGCCACTACACTTTATAACAATTCTTACCAATCTTCTTATACAAAGAACCAATAGAGTAATTACTAATCTAGGGCTTACATCTTCTTATAAAGTTCATGATGGAATAGATCAGGGTGAAACTATTACACCTCTTTTCTGGCGAATTTATTATGATCCTCTTATCACCAAAATTTCTAATTCTTACACAGGATACCAATCCTCTGTATCTTGGCTTTCTAGTATATCCCCATATACTTTTGATTCCCAACAAGTATCAACATCTGTTCTTGCATATATGGATGATACTCTATGGATNATCTGTTCTTGCATATATGGATGATACTCTATGGATCGCAAAATCCCAACAGCAACTAGAAAATATTCTTAATACAGCATCTTCATTTTACCAAATGGCCAACATTAAAGTCAATCCACAAAAATTTACCCTTGTATCCAACTCTATACATACACCTTCTATTCCTTTTTTAAGCTACAATATTCAATGTCAGTCTCCTACCACACCTTTTAAATTTCTTGAATGCTGGTTCTCTACTTTACCAAAATCTACAATACAGTCTAAACTAATTATTCAAGAAGCTTTTGAGCTTATCAACATACTTAATACTAAACAAATTACTGATAAGCAAGCATGTTATATCATTAACAATGTTAATATACCTATTCTTGAGTATCATATTCACAATATAATCCTTTCTCATTCAACATGTAACAAAATCCTTTCTAAATATCTCACTGTTGCTAAACACAAAGCAAGTCTTGCCAAAAATATATCTAATAGCACCATGCTTAACCACAATATATATGGAATAAAAAATATTTGAGATATACAATTACAACATCATCTTTCTATCTTTTTACTTCGACTTAACAACCCTCATTTACTTGGTACATCAGCAAATTTATAGTACCGAAATCTTTCGAAAGATCTTGTGTTACTGCAAAATCTTTCGAAAGATTTCGCATATCGCAATATATTTTGAAATATTTCGAAATATATTTCGAAATATTTCACTTTCGAAATATTTTGAAAATAATTTCGAAATATTTCGAAAATGGATTTGAAATATTTTTCGAAATATTTTGTAATCGAAATAATTCGAAATATTTTAGAACTGGCTGGATCAGCTGGATCAGGATATGTAACCTGGATCATACCAAGACGCATTGGACTATATTTTCGAAATAGTTCAAAATTTTGTATTGTGTATCGAAATTAATCTACAAATTCTGTATTACAAGATCAGATCAGATCTTTGTTTATAAATTAGATCTTCTATACAGTTTTACTTTTTTTTTTCTTTCGCTTTAACAATTACATAGTGTTTTGAATCACTGGGTAAAAAAAAAAAAAA
>QKWP01000930.1:80724-93372 GCA_003550325.1 Gigaspora rosea | reverse complement strand
TTTTTTTTGTATAATATATGTATAATAATATATAATAAAATATAATATTGAATAAAAATATATATTTAATTTAAAATAAATTTAAAATATATAATGTATAATAATAAATAAAAAATATAAAATTTTATATTAAAATGCGAAACAATGCGAAAAATTGTGAAAACGATCAAAAATTTGCAAAAGCATGATTATGTGAATATGTATATCGTTTATTTATTTTTTTTAAAAAAATTTTAAAATTTTGCGAAATATTGCGATAATATGCAAAAAATTACCTCCTGCAACCCCGGAAGGAATGATTAGATACAACTTAGGTACGGGATTGCATTGTTTTTATTTGCCCTATTTCGCAATATTTCGCAATACATTTCGAAATATTTCGAAATTTCTTTTGAAATCTTTTAAAAGAAATGCATACCGAAATCTTTCGAAAGATTGCGATTCTTTCGAAAGATTTCGCGTCAATCACAATTCTTTCGAAAGATTTCGGCATGCAATTTCTTTCGAAAGATTTCATATATTTATTTTGCTGAAGTAGTAGTACACATATCCAATTACAACAATTATAAAACAATCTATAGTCTACTATCAATATACTACAATACTCTAATCCTATTATTGATAGTCCCAACAAATACACTACTACTTTTAAGATAATCCAGCTTCTTAATCACTTAGAATCTTCTATATCTGCACATGCTGAAATTCTACGTCCATTTACTATCAACCTTCTCTACACCTCACTTGAATCCCTTCTTCACAATCACTCTCAATATATAACTTTTAAATATCAACTACGCTTAAAATATATTTTATTTCTAGAGCAACTTACTTCTTACGATAATACAACCCTTCTATCTTGGTCACATATTTCTCCTAGAATTCTTAATCTTATACCAGAAAAAAATACCTAATTGGTTCCTTGCACTTGAAAACAAATTTTATCTAATATTACTACCTGTCATATTAACTCCTCTTTACATCTCTCTAATATTAATTCACTTTCATTTTAAACTGGTCACTTTAATCCTAAATTCAAACCTTGGCTCATTTCCTATCTTGAGCAAGAAATTATAATTGGAAAAGCTCGACAATTTAACTATACTACTAATACTATTTTTATAACATATTGGAATATTCAAACTGATTATAGCATTACATCCCTATACTCTACTCCTGATATACATTGCACCCCCTGTTTAGAATGTTCCCTTAATTCAAATAGAATTCAGAATACCTGTACTTTAAATATATTAGCTACTATATCCACCAAATTTTTAGGTAGAAAAATCTATACTCAACTTACAAACAAACTTCAACTTAATGCTAATTATCTTGACTTGCTATATTCTATTGCATCTCGTCATTTCATCAATACTCCTTCCCTTCTCCAAATCATAATACACAACAACCTATTTTAGATATTTTTCTAACTTCTTCAGCTACTACAAAACTCCAATCTATAGTACAATCTAATTCTCTACTTTCAAATTTTTGCTTCTATACTGATGGTTCAGTTATTAATATCTCCAACCCAAGATGCTCTATGGGAATTGCATGGATTCAAGTTTTTAATAACAATATTTCTCATTCTTTCTCTGCACAAATTCAAAACTGGCCATCTTCATACAAAGCTGAACTAATTGCTATACTATCTGCAATTTGTACTTGTCCCCGAAATAGTAATATAGACATATATACAGATTCTCAATCCATTATTTCAAAATACAATACACTTACTTCCCATACTCACAATCACAACAAACTTTATTTATACAATTACTGGCCTATTTGGCATACTCTTCTTAATCTTATCAATTCATACTCTTTCAATATTACACTGCACAAAGTGCAAGCACATAGCAACAATGAATACAACAATAAAGCTGATAAACTTGCAAAAAGCCATTTTTCCTCACCTATTCTAGAATTCTAGCACCATAATATTTATAACCCATTTTTTACCTTTATTTACAAAAAACATAATATTGAACAACCAACACATCATGCTATAAAAAATATCTGCAATGCACATACTATTGCTATGTGGTCCTCTCAACACAGAATTCAACAAATTATTCTTTTTTTCAACAAATTGATTGGAATGCAACCTGGCTATATCTCAATCACAACCACAAGCACACCTATAACTATACCAATTTCCAACTTTGTTCTCAAAAATTATTTCGAATTAAATGTATGCTACATATGCTCCCTACCCTTTCCTACTTTCTTTTTACAAACTCTTCTCTTCAAATACATTCTACTTGTATTACATA
Source organism: Gigaspora rosea (assembly GCA_003550325.1). Lineage (NCBI taxonomy): Eukaryota > Fungi > Glomeromycota > Glomeromycetes > Diversisporales > Gigasporaceae > Gigaspora > Gigaspora rosea. The sequence continues at coordinate 91,093 of QKWP01000930.1, read as the reverse complement.
CAACCAAACAGACCACCAACTCCACTGGCTACTTTGCCCAGATTCAAACAATATATTAACTATTATCCAAAATGCAATTAGAAACTTTTCATTTTCAGACTTATCTGATATAACATTCAATGAACTACAGCAACTACGTAACAATCTCATAACACACTACTGTTTTTCCCCTACACAATCTATACTCTTTAATACTGCAACTTTTTATACTACAATTTAGGGTTTTATCCCTTTATCACTTATCAACATTGTATCTCAATATACCTCCTACAAAAATGCATCTAATACTATTGTTAAACTCCTTCTGCTTATTTCACAAAAAATTCATGAACAGTTATGGAAACCATATTGTATAAAACTCGTAAACTGGAAATCTTCACAAAATCTGTTACAACAACCTTCTTACTCTATATCTACTAAATCTACACGCACATTCTCACACAACAAAGCTCTATACACCTATAATTGTATATGCAGCCTACCAGACCAATTACATGAAAACAATACAAATACTTGCCCACCCCTTGGGCTAGTACTTAGAAAAATAGACATTTGGTCATATAATTGGATCAAATATAGCTGTCTTACTAACTCTATTCTCCACATCCAAATCTAGGTTAGTTTTAACCACTCTAGTAGGTTTAGATTGCAGATAATTTAGATAGAATTAGTTTATCTATAGTCTGAGTCTTAATTCTTGTATAATAATTTGTAATTCAAGAAACCCCTCGAGGAATCTTACACATTTTATTAATAAAGATAAAGATAAACCTCACCTTAACAACAAAAAAAAAAACAAAACAAAAAACTATTGGTTATATAGTAATTATATAAGAAAAGATATAACTAATAGTATTTTGCCAATAACTCCTGATAGGACCACGGACATATAGTACAAAGAACATACCGTACATCACGAAATTTTATATATAGATATTAATCGATATACTGTATAACAGTTAATCGTTTTATATCGATTAAAAAATAATAATATATATTGATTAACTAGTTAAAAAACAATATACTGTATATTTATAATCGATATATATCAATTTTTATATTAAATTGTTATATATCTATAAATCGATTATAATCGTAATTATTTGAAACGATATATAATGATTAACAAATCTTTAATAATTATATACCCGTTACAAAAATTCCAACCTGGGTTGCCAAATAAAAAAAAAAAAAAACAAAGTTCAAAATTTCTTATGCCCATTTGATCTGTAAGCTGCCATGGATCATAAAAATATATTCTACAAAATGTGTAAAAAAGCTTAAAAAAAAAAAGCAGTTTTGCACAATTTTTATCTTGTTTATAATTTAGATCTTCTATCAATTTTACATTGTTTTTTCGTTTTCTTTTTGTTTTTTTGGTATTGTTTAATTTTTTTAGTTTTTTTTTTATTTTTTATTTTTTTTATTTTTAATTTTTTTACACTTTACTACTAGCACTTTGCAAGAAATTCAATGACTTTCGACACTTTGCGCAAGCCAATTTAGCCTTTCGATACTTTGCAAGGACATACAACTAATTTCTCTAGCAATTTCTAAATTTCATGAATGCAAGTTTTTATAAGTTTTTGCAAGTTTTTGCAAGATTTCGTTTTATTTATTTTTTTGTTTTATGTTTTTGTTTTTTTTGTTTATTTTTATTAATTTATTTTATTCCGGCACTTTGTGAAAACCTTCAACGATTTCTGAATTGCAAGATCACGAACTCTTACTTCAGGGAAAAGAGATTTGGGGCTTCATTTATTTTTTATTTAGTTTGCTTACATTTTTGTTTTTTGTTTGTTTTCTTTTTTTTATTTATTTTTAATTTTATTTTATTTTATTTATCCCTTACTTCTTTCGGAACTTTGCAAAAAAACGACTTAGCTTTTCCAGCACTTTACAAAAATTCTGGCACTTGACAAGAAGTCGCAAATATGAGTGAATATAATCGAATATAAGCAAATATGAGTGAATATAAGCAAATATAATAGTTTATTTTTTTTTGTTTTTGTTTTTTTTGTTATTTTTTCAGTTTGTTTTTTGTTTGTTTTTTTTACAGCACTTTTTAGAAAGTTGCGAATATGAGCAAATATAAGTGCAGTCTGGTATTTTTCCATATTTGGTAATACCAAATTCTGCAATGATCTGCAATGATCTGCATTCTAGAAATGTTATTAATATTCGGTAATACAAAACCTTATTGGACTGCAGTAAAATGGCAATCGTATACTTGTACACTACTTGTACTATACGTACGTACTAATGTATGTTATTCGTTACAGTCAGCATTAAAGTAATAAACTCAAAGCTACTTTAGTTTGGTTTTCTTCCGGCGGTATTACCGTAGTGAAACTTTCCAAAGTCAAGATAAAAATAAAGCATGCGTTATGCGTCAATAAGACTAGGCATAACCCATTTGCAATTCCCAGCAGTAGCAACAACAGCAAGCAAACATCTTTAACTCTACTCCAAACTTTCTTGAAGACCCTGACATGACAGAAGAACAGAGGCAAATAATTATGAAACGCATTCACAAAGTAAGGTCAAAATATGAAGCGTTCGTAGAATCAAAAGGTATTTTTAAAACATGTTATTTAAAACTCAAAAAAGAAAAAAAAAGTAATAATAATGCATAATTTTTACTATCATGCATTTATTTTTGGAGTAGATACAAACGATTATGTTTGATTCTGATTTAACAGAAGAGGCACGTTTGGCACTGTCTCTTTGCCATGATAATGAACATGAAGTTCTTTAATAAGCTTGCAGGGAAGGGTGCACGAGGCTTTCGTAGTTTGCTGCATATCTAGTGAAAAATATATAGATGAACATACGTGCGCATGCACGGCACATGAATCTGTTTTTTTTTTTTTATAAACTTTGCTAATAGGAGTCGAAAAACCAACATGCCTTGAATGACAACTAGAGACTATGTTGAGTCGTACATAACCTTCTCAAACATGTTTTTACTATTAATACACGGATCAGAGATTCTTGGGTATACTTTATAATTTGTATTGAAGAATAGCCGGCTATTTTTTTATATATTTAGAGTTTGTATTGCCGAATTAATAAACATTCATCAAATTTTAGACTTTTACCAAAGATTTTTATTATGTCTTAAGAGACTTTAAATACAATATTTTAAATTGGCATGGTTATTTAATTGCGTTTACATATGTAGTAAATGGAATTTTTATATTAAACCAGCATTTTGGGGTTGATTTTATCATATGAAAACCTATACCCTAACTCAAATTTACATATAGTAGTCTCTCGATATACAACTTTGCTATAACGAGAATGAGTTGTAAACTGTAAATTTACTAAAACAAAAAAAAACTTCAAGAATAACTTGTAAGTGTTAAGAAAGTTAATATATTTGTAAGGTAATGTGCTAATATTCAGTATTTTTTTTTTTAATCCATTTCATTGTCATTAGTCAAATCTCGAACTTGTTGTAGAATAGCTAATAATTCTTCTTTTTTTTTTGTTTTTAACCCTCTGAATAGTGGCCGATTAGTATCATTTAAAGATCCAATTAGTGATTCGATAACAAAAATCAATTCTTCTTTTTTCATTGAACTTTCGGCTGAATGTATTTGTTCTTCATCAATAGTAATAGGAATAGGACGAGAAATTAATGGTTTTTTCGAATTTAATTTTTCTTTTATATAATTTATTCATCTAGTTTGAGCTGTAATACTGAATGTTTTCATTATTTCACTTAACTTATAACCGTCCAAACTCTCAAAAGAACGATTCTTTTCATTTGGATTTAGAAAGGCAGTTTTCCTTAATTGGATTCGGAACCATTGTGATTCTGTCTCATAATCTGAACGTGTTCTTGGAACGGTGCTTTCATTATCAGCATATCCAATTGTATCAAATAATCTTTTTCACAACTGTTGCCAAAGATAAAAATTATTTACAAAATGGCAACAATTAAGACATTAAAATAAATGCTGCTAAGAGAAAATGAAACTTAGGCTTTCAATTTTATTATAGATTATTTATCAAATTCAGCCTATGAAAAATTTGATTAATGATATATATGGAGTGCTCCGTATTAAAAGGGCCCATTTTTACAATTTTTTGAAAAATGAGTTTTTATTAAATTCATGTAAATTTTGACATAATTGATATTTTTCAATTATTAATAAAAGTTGATTTGCATAATAAAAAATCAAGATAATTTAAAAAGAAAAATTACATGAGGCTGCGTAGAGCCAACACGTCATGAGATTATCCGATAGTCACCTGCCTTCTTTAACCAATCAAAATCGTGAAATTTAATTAATCCCGAATCAGTCCGAAAATCAAAACAAATGGTTAAACTCAATTATCTCAAAATGAGATAAATGTAAAAATGGGACCTTTTAATACGGAGCACTCCATATGATTATATACCATCAGATTTTTAAATTTAGAAGCTTGAAGTCTCATTTCTTGGCAGCATTTAAATATATTATTCTTACCTTTATGAATTTCATACAATTTCTTGCTGCCATATTCCAATGTTTTTGAGTAGGTATAGGTGGGGTAAGTGTTTTTAGCATTTTATTTATTTCCCAAGTACAGTATCTAAACCTTGATGTTGATTTGACCATCCTGATCGTGATATAGCTGAATTTAATCCAATTAGTTTCTGAATTTCAGGATGAAGGCGCATTAGTTGTTCCTCATTAGCAACTTTGATTTCTTGATAAATAGGATGTTTTCTGGCGGACCATATTGGGCAAATGCCCTGCGAGCTGCTAATTTAAGTAAAGGTTGATTAGATCTAACACCATCACAAAAGTTTATTATGGCCTGCAAATACAAAAATATCTAAAAAAAAAAAAATTTAAGTATTAATCAAAACTTTCTAAATATTTATATTTTAAGTTATTACTTGTTTATATTTTAATTTATACAAATCATCATTTTGATTTTTAGCCCAGTTTAGATATCCATTAACGGTTGGATTAGGATTTGAATCAACATAAGGCCAAACTAGTTTCATAGCCACCGAATGTCGATAAATGTTACAAACAGATTCCCATGCTTTGTGATGATCGATACATTTTTTGAAATAGCTCAACTGATTTTCAGTTATGTATCCTTGATATTGTGCGAAATATCATAGATCAATAGCCCTAGATTTTTTTATATTATAAAGTTATATTAATTTTAACCAATTTTAAACTAATGATATTATACCAATTTAATTCTACAAAAGCCTTCAACATGTTCATTTCCTCATGAAGCAGACCGGGTATTAAAAGAATTTCTGGATAGTTATTTTTGAATTTTTGTGTATACCGGTAAGGAATTTCATCACAAACTACAGCAATCCACTTTCGTTCACTTTTGTTAATTTTGCTAATTTCTTTAATATAATCTAGAACTTTTTGAATATTAGCAATAGAATTTGGGTTAATCAGTAAAGGATCTGGAACAAGAATATCAGATAAATTAACATTATTTTGAGGTTTCAATTTTTGGGTTATACTAAGTGGATTAACTAAGTTTGTAGAATTTTCAGAAACATTCACTTCGGGATGGTAAAATTTAAAAACTAGGGGCTTGGATATATCCTTTTTTTTAGATATCATTTGGTTAATTTCTTGTTGAATTTCTGCGATTGTAGGAAGCTTTGTATTACATTGAGGGCATTTACGCTTAGAATTATTAATATTATCTTTACCACATTCACGGCATTATTTTTTTTTATCTGTTTTTATTTTTTGATTTGCAACTAAATCATTAATAACATTTGTATCTTTATTTTTTTCAATAGATGCTTCAGTTAAAATAGCAGAAAGGTAATTGTGAAGTCTCTGATCAATTAATGTTTGCATCTCAGGAGTGATATCAAATAATTGCTCAATTTGCGCGGTATTAAGATTTTCATGTAGCCAAGGATTTTTGATGTTTTGTACTTGGTTAGTAGGATCAAAATTAAATAAAACAAAACTAGTAACTGTATTGTAAACAACAGTATTATGGCCACGGTCTAAATAGTTTTTTTGGCTTTTTTGCTCATTATCAAATGCCATAACAATTAACCCATTTGGAAAGGGTTGAGGTTCGCCTGCTAAATTTTCTTGCCATTTGATGAACTTAGTAAAACTACTTGCGCTTATAAAATGATTATCAATATCAACGATAGATCTAGACCTTACCACAGAATATTTAATTGCTGATGCAGCTAAGTTTATCACTGATACATATTTTAGATGTTGCGTTTCATAAATTACATCAACTGCTACAGCACATTTAAATAATTTTTCGCCAGTTAATTGATTTTCATTTTCATTAAGAGTAAGAATTTCTATGAATTTTACAACAACTGGATTTCGCTTACTAAGCCATTGGGAAAGAGAATAATTTAAAAGACTATCTAAATAAAATTGATTATAATCTTCCATCAAATTGGTTAAATCATCATATAGATTATTTCTTTCTTTTTTGGCAATTTCAATTATTGCTTTCATGTGATCTTGTTGACTATTAAATCTTTCTTTTAATTTGTTTTTTAATAATTCATTTTCGAATAATAACTGCCTGTTAATATTTTTTAATTCATTAATTTTTTTTAAAAGCTTATTATATTCGGGATCAAGTAGAGATACTTGAATCTCAAAATCATGAAAATTATGTGATTTATTATTTTCTTCAGGGTCTAAAGAAATTTGATTATCAGCTTCTAATTTATTAATTAAGGTATTTCGAGCAACAAGGTTATTATAATGTGTTTGGCATAAAGAATAATGTTTTAAAAAATCAAGCAATAAGTTTAATTCAGGAAAATACTGGGCCAATATTTGAATTTTTTTGACCGCTGCTTTTGATGATGCATTTCGCCATCTCTGTTCACCAATTTCACATATTAATAGTTTGTTTTTTGGATATTTACTAGCAAGAAAAATGAATATACAAGGCTTATCTTTAGCTTCTATTTTTGAGATCGCCATTGCTGATTAACATGTACACAGTTTAAAGAAATTTGTTTTTTAAAGGCGCGTAGATTTATTTCTAACAAAAGACTATTTTTTGATAAAAAATTTTTTACAATTCAATTATTGCGTTTTTAAATTAATGCGAAAATAAATTTTGTGAATTGTATATTACCATTGTTTTATCAACAATGGTAATATGCAGTTCACAAAATTCATTTATCGAACTAATTCAAAAACAGCGATAAATTTTCCTGATATAATTACAGATTATATATACTTCTGATTAAGGCTAAACCTAATTAATTATTACCCGAGCCGATATTAATCTTAATTCGCATGACGAATCCCAACGGCAAATTTTATTGGTTTAAAGTTAATACAATGCCTACAAATTGTCAATTTTGTGTAAGCGAATTATTCAATACCACTTGCATTAACATGAATCTCAATGGAAAAAATGCATAACGCTAAGTACTTATCTAGATGATTGAATTATATAGCACAAACAAAAATTGGAAAATCGAGTAAAATCGAAATTAAAATAAATTGAAAATGAGAGATAAATTTATTCATGAAAAATAGTTTAAACAACCTGAGTGAACTTAAGAAACCAACATTGTACAATACCATAAAATCTCAATAGCATTATGACAAGTACACCCACGCATGTTATTATGAGATCAAGTATCAAATGAGTATGCTCATGCATGTCTTTCGAAATCAAGCATCAACATCCAGGTTTGATCGCTATCTAATGAGGTGATTCGTTTTGGGGTGCTATTTTTACCTGAATTTTATGGTATAATACAAATAAGAGACAAATCAAAATAACGCTTATCTATAAATATAATAACGAAACATTTAAAGTAAGTTTTAGTAAGTTGAACTGCTAAAATTAAAAATTGCTGTGTTGTCAATTTGACTAATTGGATCCAGCAGTTGGACATATTCCAATTTATCCAATTGATAGGTCCAATGAGTCCAATTTGCAATATTGAAAAGAACGAAATAAACCTGCCGTTGAACTATATAACATAAGCGAAGTAATCCAGAAGATTAATAACCTCAAATGCCAAATCAATAAAAATAATTATTTGTAAGTAAATTTAAATGTAACTCTAAATAACTAAAGTAAAAAATACAAAAAAAACTTCCCTAAATGCACGACCTCTCTATTTGCAATCAAATTCAGGCCCGAGTATATACTGGACCTCTATAAGTGCACTTTTTCTCAACGTTCACTAAATGGCTTTGTTAAAAGTTCGTTTCCTATGGCATGCGTTTAAAGAGCTCTACTGCACCTTACGTTTTTTTAATCATATCAACGTATGCCTTTTTAACTCAAAAACTAGTACACTTCTTTGTATAGCTATAAAATAATCACCTTGTAAATCGTCATGGATCACCGTGGATTCTAAAACTACACAGCAAAAACATATTAGAAACGATTTTTTTTTTTTGTAACATGAAAAAAAATTATGTACCGAATTTTCATATATAATGTATTCTAGAAAATTCTTTAGTAGATCATCGATCAATTACTATATTGGGTAATATCTTCGACTGAAGTGAACATGATAGTTAAACAAAAAAAAAGAAAAATAATAGCTAACTACAGGGTAAAAAAAATAAGTAGTATTATGCGACGAAGTGTGAAAGTAGTTTAAAATATTACTATTTTTTTCATTTTCGTTTTTTTTTGGTTTTTTTGTTATTTTTTTTTATTTTAGAAAGTAGCGAATATAAGCAAATATTAGCAAATATAAGTGAATATTATAGTTAAAACAAAAAGAAAAGAAATAATAGCTAACTGCAGGGTGAGAAAAATAAGTATATAGAGCTAGCATTATGCGATTAAATGCGAAAGGGTTCAAAATATTACTACTTTTTTCGGTTTTATTTTTTTTATTATTTTTTTTCAGATTTAGTTTTTTTTTTTGTTTTTATTTTTTTTTTGTTATTTTTTTCATTTTTTTCGTAGAAAATGTATAATAATATATAATAAAATGTATAATAATAATAATAAATAAAAAAATAAAATATGCGAAAACATGTAAAAATCTGTAAAACATTTAAAATAAGTATACAGTATAATACTAGTATAATAGTATTGTTATTAGTAATTTTTAATTTGATATCTATCGATTATTACCGATTATTACCAATTACTATCTTAATCGATAGTCCTTGTCAGGAGAATTTAAATCGATTACTATCCAATAATAATAAAAATTGATAGTAATTCCTGTACAAATTTTGGTGATGTATGCTATGCATTTTAGCAAAAACTAGGACCCTAGACATCTAGTATAGAGGTCATATTTATTTTTTTTAGCAAAAACACCTAAATTTGAGAAGCAAAAAAACAGTTTTTGCAATTATCTTGGTAACCAGTAGTTCAATTTGAATGAACTTTTTTTTAAAATGAAGCTTTTAGTAAAGCACATCTAACAAAAAATGTTTATTTAATTATAATCACTGGATCAAAAGTTATTTAAGTAAATGGATTTTGTTATTTTTAGCAAATTAGGTCAAAATTGGCCAAATTCCAGTTATAATCTATATGAGAGATGTCCAGGGTCCTCAAAACCCCCTAAAATTTAAAAAGCAGAAAACCAGTTTTTGGCAATTATCTTAGCATCCAGTGGACCAATTTGAATAAACTTTTTTTTAAAATGAAGCTCTTAGTAAAGCGCATCTAAAAAAAGTTTATTCAATTTTGATTAATGGATTAGAAGTTATTTAACTAAATATATTTTTGTCAATTTTAGCAAATTAGATCAAAATAGTGTCAAAATTGGCCAAAATCAGTTATATCAGAAAATTTTATACATAGATATTGATCGATATATAGCACTTAATCGTTTATATCAATTATATAATATCGTTATATATTGATTAAAATATCGTTATATATCGATTAATTGGATAAAATCGATATATATCTATAATTGATATATATCATAATATTGTTATATATCGATTAAATTGGATAAAAATCGATATATATCTATAATCAATATATATTATTTTTTTTACATTAAATCGTTATATATTTATAAATCAATTATAATCGTAATTACTTGAAACGATATATAACAATTAGCAGATCTTTAACGATTGCATATTGTTTTGATCGTGTTATGAAAATTTTATCCCTAATCACCAGTAAAAAAAAAAAAAAAAAGTAAAATTTCAAAAAAAAGTATATTAAAAAAGAAAAGAAAAACAAAATAAAGAAAACTGGCATAGGAAAAAAAAAAAAAAGCCGTTTTCAAGATCTTTACCACCCTTCCCTTTTACCTCCCTTCCCTTTTATCTCTCTTTCTCTTTTTTTTTCTTTCTTTTTTTTTCTCTCTCTTTTTCTTTCTTTCTTTTTTTTTTTTTTTTTTTTTTTTTTTTTTTTTTTTTTTTTTTTTTTTTTT
>QKWP01000930.1:27900-79929 GCA_003550325.1 Gigaspora rosea | reverse complement strand
TTTTTTTATTTTATTTTATTTATTTCTTACTTCTTTCAGAACTTTGCAAGAAAACAACCTAACTTTCTGGCACTTTGCAAGAAATAGCGAATATAAGCGAATATAAATGAATATAAGCGAATATGAGCGAATATAAAGAATATAATAGTTTATTTTTTTGGTTTTATTTTTTTAATTTTTTTTGGTTTCGTTTTTTATGGATTTATTTTTTTTTATTTTTTTTATAATAATAATATATGGAGTTAATAAATTTGTAACCGTGGTTACTGTAACCACATCCCAATCAACCAATCGAATTCTAAGATCAGATATAGCGTTATACATTTGGGAAGAGTCAAAACAAACGATCATTTTTGCCAAAAATTATTCTAACTTAAAATTTCACATAGAAAACTACCTTTCAGATTGTAACAAAAAAAATTCCTTGCTAAATTTTGAAATACTATAGCCTTCTTTAACTTCTAGCTTTACGCTAACCCTAACCTTAATTGCACGGGGTTATTCTTATAGAAAAGTTGTTTTGATAGTCACATTACACCTGATCTTAGTTACGGGTTACAGCAACCTACGGTTACAAAATGATTAATCCTAATATATAATATATATAATATTTAAAATATAATATATAATAAAAAAAATTTTTGGGAAAACCACGTCGCAAAGGTAAAAAAGATCAGTCCGTATATCCTATCAGTTACAATGTTTTTTAAGCGAGTTAGTATTGAAGTTATAACGATATATCAAGCACCGAACGATCACAAATTGGAAGAAAAGATCGTTAAGTACTTAAAAGAAAAGCTCTCCGAAAACAAAGGAAAGCATACGAACCACCAAATAATTATTGGAGATTTTAATCAAACAGCGGAGAATATGCTTGACAAAAAAGGAAAAGGAAAGGAGATGCCACAGAAGAAATCTAAACTATTGGATATTCTAGTGTCGCACAATTTCAAAGACACTTTTAGGGAACTAAACCCAGAAAGTGTGAGCTACACTTGGAAAAGAAACGAGCAAGCATCTCGAATTGACTATATATGGACAAGTAGTTCATGTAGTGATCAAGTTATGGATAGCAAAATAAAAGACACGACTTGTATAACAGAAAGTGACCACGATCTAGTCTTGGCAAGGCTAGCAACTGACTTAGAGGAAAAAAGAAAACTAGGACGACAGCTTCAAAAGCGGAAAAAAGAAAAAAGGTTGCAGCTAGACCTAGAAATAGTAGGGGAAGAAGATTGGGAAAAATTCCGAGCCGGGTTAGACAAAGACCTACGGGAACAAGACGTAAACAAGAACATAGATAGAGAAAACCCGGACAAACTATGGGAGGTAATCAAAAAATCGCTAGTTTAGGCAGTAAAGAAATACATGCCAAGGAAAAAAAAGCGACCCTCAGTTGAGTCATGCAGTCTAGAAACTAGGGATAAAGAAGAGAAAGATATTAGAAAAGACATTAAAATATTAGGCAAAATACAATGAAAGTTAAGAAAACAAGAAAGAGGAGAAACGAAAAGCCTAACAACCGAGCAAAAGCAGATGTGCATAGAAATAATAGAAAGAAAAGAGCTTGGCAAGCACGAGCACATACAAGTTGAGGACCTCCTGAGGGAAGAAAGGATTGTAGGGTTTTGGAAAACACTAATTGCGCACTTGAACCTCTTACTGAAACAAAAAGAGGAAAAAAGAATAAGAGGTTTCATCGAAACTCGTCATAACATGATCATTAAAGACCAAAAGAAGATGTTGATGAGCTTGCTAGACAAACCTTATAGAAAGATCAAGCTTAACAAGGGTATAGTTCGGGATAAGGACGACGAACCGCGGCTAATAAACAACCCAGAAGAAGTGTTGGAGGCAGTACACGCGCACTTCAGTGGCCAGTATATAGAAAGAAAACACAAGGCAGATGATATGCCAGAAAGCTGGAAGTCAGTTTACAAGGCACGTGAAAATGTCAAGGCTGAATGGTATAATGAAATAGAAAAAAGTGTCACAATAGAAGAGTGGGATGAAGCCGTAAGAAAGACAAAAAATAATTCAGCTCCAGGACAATCTGGGATCACATACCCTCTATTAAAACGAGTGAGAAAAAAAGCCAAAGAGCTATTGGCAGAACTAGCATCAGTATGCTTAAGAAAGAGGCTAATACCAAGAAAATGGAAGCTAGAGTTGCTATATCCGATTCCAAAACATGAAAACTGGAATTACAATCTAAATAACGTAAGGCCAATAGCTCTTATTGAGGTCGTAAGAAAATGTACAGTAAGAATTCTAACAATCAGACTGTGCAAAATATTAAAAGAAAGAGACATTTTGCGTGGCTACAACTTTGTTGGATTGCCAGGAGGTGGCGCAGCTGCGCCAATTCACATAATTAACAATATAGATGAAGATGCGAAAGAACATGGAAGAGAGTTATAGATGGCTTTCCAGGACATGAAGAAGGTATTTGACTCTGTCAGTTTAAAAATGTTAAGACTAGCTATGTGTAGAATCAAAATCCCAGAGTGCATAGTTTCTTTCATAATAGAGCTATTTGATAAACGGGAAATAGAAGTAATTACAGGAGTAGGGAATACGGCGAAATTCCAAGCTATGGATGGTATAGACCAAGGGGAGGTGATTTCCCCCTTGGTTTGGCAAATATTTTACGACCCGCTCTTGACAGTAATACAAAATAGAGAAGACCTAGGGTACGAAATTCAAGTGGATTGGCCAACAGATATTTGCGAGCTAAAACTTAGTACAATAAAGTGGAGGCAGGCGACCTTGGCATATGCCGACAATACGGTATGGTTGGCAAAGTCCAAGGATGAAATGATGAAGATTATTAGAATTCTTCGAAATCAACGATATAAAAATAAATGGTAACAAGTCCAAACTTATTGTTATCAACTCAAGCATCAAAAAGGCCAATTTACAAGAAAAGAACGAGGTACAAATGGGAGGTGCTACTGTCCAAGCAAAAGAAAAGGAAAGAGCTGTCCGGTACCTAGGAATCTGGCTATTAGAGCGGAAGGGAAAAGAATGCTGTTCCGAGATTGTCAAAAGAGAAGTCCAGCAAGTTATAAAGGCGATTAGGAAAAAGAGAATGACGCTCGGTCAACTAGTTTATATAAACAATAGGGTGCTGATACCAAGGTTAGAATACCGCCTGCAATGCCGCTTACTGTCTGAAAATATGTGCACAAGATTACATCGCCCGATTTTAATGATGATCAAAAACAAGGCGAACTTAGCAAAGACCCTAGCAACGGCAGTTGTAACACACAAAAATCTAATAGGTGCTAAAATCCTATGGCAGAACCAGATTGCGCACCACTTTACGGAGCTAGCAATAAGGCTCAACGATGATGGTGCAGTGGGACACACCACTTGGATCAGAGTAATGCAAAGTCAACTATGTTGTAAATGCACAAAAAACATATTAGAAGTAAACAGTGCAAGACTGGAAAATCACTGTATTAAGAACAATCTGTCATACAATATAGTCAAGCTGGTTAAAAGATTCGGACTAGAAATTAGGAACATCACAAAGGCAAACGTGCTAAATTTTGCCACAAACGATCTAGAGCTGGCAGGATTGCTGGATAAACGTGGCCTAACGAGTTTCTGTAATGAGAAAAAGCTGCACCTATATACGGTAGGGCAGCTATTAAATCCAAGCAGAACCAAGATGCTCACCTGGCAGCAAGTCAAGAAAATAAGAGGACAAAAGTGTAGTGGAAAAAAGGCAATCTGGTTTGTGAAACTGGAGCAGGAGTTGCTAATAGAAAGTACAGAAACTAGAAGAATCAAGGAAAGGTTTAAAGCGGCAGAAACAAATAACATGGTGTGTAAGACCAATCTAGGAGAAATCTCGAGCGACAAAAGAAGAAAAGAGTGGATCGTTTTTGGCATGAAAAATCAACAGAAAGAATATGAAATTGTGAGAATCCTCAAAAAGAAGACAAACCAAAAACTTCTCCTTCAGCATTGGGTAAGCGAAGAAGGCTCCAGGGAAAAGTCACGCTCAATTAGAAAGTGCCAAGGCTGCGAACTTGCAGAGGATGGAGAAAAGGGAGAGTGCATCTTTTTTAAAGCGTTTAGGAGCAACAAAAGAGTGATTGACAAAAGACTCATACAGAGAAATAAAGAAGGTGAAGAAGAACGATACGAACTAGAGTGTGACTGGGAGCATTTAGTTCCATTCGCAACAATGAGCATAGAGAGAAACGAAGAAGTAGAAGAACAACCACCTCCAATAGTGATAGTGAAGCCAGCTGAAGAAGAGTTTATAGAAGGCCAAATTGAGGGGACAGAAGCACAGAAAAGGCTAAAAGAAATAGGGTTTAAGATCAGAGATGGAAGCCGATTTGAGGTATACTCAGATGGATCACTGAATTGCGAAGGTGTAGGAATAGGAAAAACAGAGTTAGGAATTGGCTGGGTTATTAGTAGAATAGATAGTAGAGTAGAAAATATAGAATTTAGTAGTAAGTTTAGTGACTGGCCTGCTTCAACGAGAGCAGAATTAGGTGCGATTTGGACAGCCTTATTAGTTATGCCACAGGAGGCAGAAGTACACATTTACACCGATAGCGCAGGCGCAATTAGCGCTATTAAGAAAGGGAAAAAAATCATAAGAACGCGGGAGGATCTGAAGCTCAAGAACGGGAGCGTTTTGCGAGCAATCATAAAGTGTTGGAACAAGAAAAAACTAAAGCTACATATGCACAAGGTAAAAAGTCATAGCGGTAATGAGCTAAACGAGGCGGCAGACAGGCTGGCCAAGGAAGGGGCAAAGGGCCAGCATACTTTCAAAGGAAAGCCAGATCACACAAAGACATTATCTGCCTACCCTTACTGGGAAAACAACATCATCGATCAACCCTTGAGAAACTTCGTCAACACTATGATGATTGCACATTACGATGCAGAATGGGCAGCGCTTAGCTCCATAGGGGAGTTAATAGAAAAGGATACAGGCGATGATAGTAGCAGGAGTAGGTGGAGAGCATTATGGGATAATATATGCAGAAATAAAGGGTCAAGATGCACAAGCGAAAAAAGAAGTAGAGCCTGGGTTTTCCAGATCAAATGTGTTGTTCAACAGCTCCCAACAAAGGACACCCTCTACAAAAGAAAACCCGAGATATACGAAATCAGTACATGCATCAGCTGCCTAAGAAAAGAAGAGACACAAGACCATCTAGCATCCTGCGAAGTATACGAAATTTTGTGGAAAAGAACAAGACGAGAAGTCTGTAGTATGGTAATGTCAAAGTTGAAAAAAAAGGAAGACCTTAAAACAGTGGACGAAACAACATGGGAAGAAGTCCTGTTTGGAAGCACCGATGAAGAAAAAGAAACGAGGCAAGCCGCGTTAATTAGAGGGTATATCCCAAAAGAAGTTGATGAGAGAATCAAACAATTTATTTGTAAAAAGCCAAAAAAGAAAAAACAAATTCTCTGCCTGTTAATACGCTGCTTCTGGAAAGTATTTTATAAACGAATTTGGTGCTTTAGATGCGAAGTTTTTAACGAATGGGAAAAGGCAAACAGAATCTCGCTAAGACAAAAGAAGAGAAAGCAAGACGAGAAAAGTAGAAAACCAGAAAAAAGGAAAAGCAGGGAAATACGTATAAAAGAAGATAAAGAGAATGGTCAGTTAGGTAAAGGAGTGAACGATGAGAAAGAAAAAGAGAAGGAAAGAAAAGAAAGATCTTAGGCATTGCACAAGAAACAATAAGAAACTATATTTCTGGCTTCAGTAAACCGGCTTGGTCGTCTCTCGACAAACCGGTATACAAGAAGGATAAAAATATTAATAGCTAATCGGTTCTGACAAGGCTAACAGCCTCCGCCTGTGGACGTTTAAATAACTCTCAGTGAGTTGAGGGCTTTAAAAAGAGGGAAATGGCTGTCATGGCAGGTCGCACCTGGGCTTCATTGAAGTCGAGTGAGTCTTTATTAGATATAGAAAAGTTTAAAGTATATAGTAATATAGAAGTAAACTTAGTGCATGTATATGTAATTCTAATTAATAAAGGCAGGGCCGCTAGTTAAAAAAAAAAATAAATAAAAAATTTATATTAAATAGCGAAAACTTGTGAATATTGTATATTTAATAAATTAAAATATTATATAATAAGGGAGCTGTCAAAATCATAGGGTGGGGGTATAAAAATATCTCAGTTTAATTTTGGCCAGCGTTAGTTCATAATTCTGGCTAAACACTTTCAGCCAACCAACATTCGACATTCATCACGTGAACATATTGTAATTAATATGATTGGCTAAAAAGCATGTAATACAAAGCACAATTTTTATTCAAAGATATATCGAAATCTTAATGCTATACAATATCGATCTATTTTCCTCTATACTCTAGTTTTTTATTTCCGTTTTTCCTTTTGTTTTATTTTTATTATTCTTGTTATTAGAAATTAAAACCTGATTTTTTTTTTCTTTTTTTATATGCACAGCCTCCATTCTACTACTCAACGTCTGAGACACTGCCACGATTGTTACTTTCCGGTGTAGTTGAAGTCAAATTTAAACTAAAATCATCAAGTAAATTTGAAAGTATGGTATGTTTGCTTGCTTTACGTTTTTTTTGTTTTATATGTTCATATTTTTTATGGATTGCAATCATCTTGAGCGTAGGGAAATATTTTCCACATACAGTACAGCAGAGACGATGATGCATTTCAGATGAAATAGATGAACAATGAGCATCATATGCTGGTAATTTTAGTATATCAGCATACTGTAAAATATGAACTGGATTGAGAAAATGTCTGTTCTGGCCTTTTGAAACTGGTGGAAGAAAGCCATTATTTTCTGCAAGAAAAGCGGCAGATTCTTCATGCCTTCTAGGATGCCAGCAGGTCAGATCATCACATTTTCGAATATCGAGACTATACTGACAAATTTGCGTATGTCTTTCCAACTATTTCCAAAACATCATTGACTCTTCTTCATTATCTTCTATTTGAAATGGCGGCAAATTATCTTCAACGTATTGGGTCATAACATTTTTCCTAAAAATTAAGTCTCTGCTCCAGAGTGTACACAAGGTTTCTCCGGCATGACGAAAGTTTTTTTGGCAAGCTCTTGGTTAATAACTTTACCCTGGCTATCCAAGTGAGAACCAATGTATCTACTGGTAAAGTTATACTGGCAAGCTTTCCAGAGAGTGTGCACATAGCCCGTTTCACAGGGTTAAAGGCTGACTGGCCAGGGGCATGGGTCCTTATTGTGAGGTAGTCAAGATTAAGAAATTGAAACAATTTACAATACCTACAAATGTTCTTCAAATGTCTAGGATTTTCGTTGGGCCCTCCGTCAACGAGAAGAACCCAAATTGGCTTAACCTGGTCATTATTTTTAAAAATATTGGTAAAGGATTCTTGGTTGATAAGTGTAACTAAATCTGCCATGTGTGTATTAGAGCTTGTACCGACATTATGTTGGGGGCGAACAAAAATAGCCAACTGGCCCTTGCGAAGTGCATCATTAGAATCTGAAGGGTCAATAGCAAGATATACGGAGGGAATCAGTTTTTGATGAGTTCCTAGAGAGAAATCATGATCAGCAAGAGTAATAGCTTCGTTGATAGTTTGTATTGTTTGAAAGGTTTTGCCAATAGCAGGAATTCCAAGTGGAACCTTTGCTTTGTCATCTTGTGAGATGACAACAGAATTATGAGGAAACATTGCAACAAATTGTCTAACACTTTTAATTGAAGCGAGGCAATAGTGCTCATCAATGTGTTCTTTTTTTTCTGATCTAGAAACACTTGCAATAGCTACTAAAGCTGGATAGTGATGTGCTTTTGCGGCAATACTTGAGAAGTTTCGAGGCAATAGGTAATTATTAAGTGTAGTCCTTGAAATATATTCATTATATTTTTCTTCTAATGCTGAACGAAGATAGTTAATCATTCTTACTTTAATAATTTCACGTCTTCGTTTACTATGTGCTTCTCCAAACTCAATACAGTCGTGTATATGTTCATGAAGATCTGGATAATTAAAAAAAAGAGGTGGTCGACTGGGGCTATCATATACTACAACTTCTTGATTTTCATGAAGTCTTTTTAATTTTTTTGCATTTGATTTTGCTTGATAAGCCGCATTACGTTTTAAAATACTAATTTTTTTTGTTTCTCATCAATTTTTTGTTTTACATCAAGAATTCGACGTAATATGTCATTTTTGAGCTGAAGATCTCTAGTTACTTCATAGATTGTTTGCAATTCAACCAGTTTTTCGGCATTGTTTTTTTTAATAGAAAGTGATTTTTTTTGTACTGCTGCATTTTTAGAGACTGTTTCATCTATAACAATAGTAATAGAAGGCATAGATATTGACTGAGTTTCGTGGACTAATGTTGATGCTTGATTTGGATTACAAAACGGTTGAGAGACATAAGATTGTATAGGAATAGGCGTGGTAAGATATTCCTTAATCTTATTATCGATTTCATCTTTTGGTTTTTTTTTTTAATAAGTTTTCATGTTTCTACAGCTTCTGTACACAGATTTTTTTTTGGATATGATGGATTTCCTGTTTTAATCATGCGATAGTATCCAAATGCATTTGTAAAATGCTGATATTGTGTTTCCGAATTTTTGTAGACAGATTTTTTGTCATATTTTGGTGTAGCAAAATATTGTTGCATTTTATATAAAGTGGTCGTCGATATCAATATTAAACGTCAATGATTCAGAAAGGTATTTGTTTTTATTTGACTTTATACTGGTTTAATTTAAGTACTTACAACTTTTTTATTTTACGATATGCTTTTCATATATTCGTGAGAAAAACAACTGACTTGACACAGGTTTGTTTTCTATTTTTATTATTCGTTTATTACACTATTAACAAAATAAGGTAAAGAATCTTTTCAATTCTATCTTTTTTTATCAGGATTTATAGACGAATATGTATTTGATGAAATTGGGTATTGTGCCGAATTAAAATCTTATGACCTCGTGATTAAATTAAATAATTTATTTATCATGTTATATAAATTGTTTTTTAATCACTGAGTTAAAGGTTTTTTCAATTTATCACAATACCCAACTTTGCTGAATTATGATATATATATTTATATTAACGGAACATGCTTATAAATAGAAGCCTTTTTAGAAATGTAATTGTTTGTAAATATTTTTAAAAGCGAAGCCATGAGTCAGATTGTTAGTTATTTAATCACGTTTTACATTAACAACCTAATCACATTGGCATTATAGATGCGAATTGGGTTGTATATAAAGTTTGAAACCGGATTCAACCTTCTGATTTCCTTCAGATTCGATTTAAATTCAGATAAACCTGAATCTATCAAATCTGCAATACTTGCATTGTCTGTACAAACGCATAGAAAACAAAAGTATTTGACCACTTATAGAAATTCTACAACTAAAAAATAATTTTTGTTTTTAAGTGACCGGATATTTTTTTACTGTAAATTCAGATTAAAATCTGATGAATATTTTTATTAATTAAATAAATTCAGAATCGAAAACAAGATGTATAACAATAAAAAAGAAGTTATTTAGATACTTTTTATATGTTTAAAGGATTGAGTGTTTACNTCAAATTACTTTACTTTAAAGCTTAATTTCTTCACAACTAGTAATTCAATTTTGCTCAAATTTTAACCATATCTTTATCATATGCACACTAATGCACTTGCGTAGTACAAGCTCATAGAACTGCATATTGGTTGCGAAAATATTTAAAATATCTTTTTTTTTAAAAAAAAATTTTCCTTTTTTTCTTGAATACAGCAAATTGTACATGCAAAATTACTAAAATAAAACAATGTTAAAACAATAAAAATAATATAATAAGTTAGATTAAAACCTATTTTATTTGATATTAAAAAATTTTTAATAATTAATCAAAAATATAAAAACTTTTACTAAGAGTTAAAATTATAAAACTTTTTGAGGTACAAATTTTTATGCACTAGACCATAATTGTTTTTTAAATTTTAAATAAAAAAAATACGTCAAAATGTAGTAATTATAAAGCTGAATGAGAGATATTAAAAGTTTTTATTGACATTATACTAAACTATTCAATATATAATTTTGTTGCCCTATCTATATTTATACCGAAACTAGCATTACGAATCTCTCATATTCATTGCAACCAATATGATATTATTGATGCGGGTAAAAAAAAAAACTGATAAAATTTTTATTTCGTTCCATTTTTTGTATCTGAAAATATACTTCCGGTAAGTTGCCAATTATTTTTTAAAAAAATTAGATGCTCAAAGATAGTAGGTAAGAGTGATGTTCTCTTTACTATCATCGTATTTCTAGCATCACTAAATAATCTTTTACTTGCAGTTGACGTCGCTGGAATCGCCAAATACTTTCGGGCCAATTTATTCAACAAAGGAACCCATTTTTGGTTAGTGTGCCACCAGGCTAGTGGACATTGATCCCATGGAATTTCCTAAACTCCAAGATAATCTGAAACTTCTGATCGTGTGAATCTATTCTGAAACATTGAGGCTAATAAAGAATTCGAATTATTTTGAATATTGTCATTTTCTTCTATTCCATATAAGGTTCGTGATTCTTCATATTTATCTTAAGCAATTCAAAAGCTCGATTTTTTAAAGATTCTGGCATAAAGGAAAGAGGTTTGCATCGAGGATCTAAAAGTGTTGCTAGCACAGCTTCGTTACTAGGTACATCCCAATAATGCGTCATAGCATCATATAGTGCTGATTTTATTTTTTTTTCAAGATTTCTACAATTTTGTGGAACATTAATATTAATTCGACGCTTTGTACTTGATACATTATTTTCTTGTATTTCATCATTTTCATAATCGACATCATCTTCGAAAACATCATCAGAAGAATCAAAATCTATATTCGAAATTTCAAAAAATGAAAGCCCTTGTTTTATTACTATTATTGCACTATGCATAAAACTGATGGTAGCATATTTGCTGCCTCCTAGTAGTTCGGTTGCTTCGGCGAAAGGTTTTAGCACTATAGTTAACAACGATATTGAATTCCACTTATCATCTGTCAAATTAATTTTTTCTAAATGGGTACTATCTTTACGAGCCTGTGGATCATTATTTAGTGTTAAATTGGTTATCATCATACGAATAATACTTCGAATTTGTATAAGCTGTTTCCAGACAAGATAAGACGAATTCCATCGTGTAGGAACATCAGCGATAATTCGTAATTGATGATTATTATTTTCTAAATCCTAAAAATATAATCCCAATAAAATTTTATTAATTAAACAATTAAAAATTATTTAAATTATTTTATATAAAGAAAATGCAATGTACCTCAATTTTTAATTTTAATAGAACCACTATTTTAAATTCCCACCTTAATTTTAATAAAATTTTAAATTTGATACTTACTACATTTTCTCGTCGCAAATTTTTTTGAGCATCGATTAACCTTTCTGTTTGTTTAGGCGTAGTGAAGAACAACATAAGCCTTTTTGCACGTGCTACAAAATGTTTGGCATCCAGTAATCCTTTTCCGATAGCGAGTTGCAAGGTATGGGCTGTACATGGAATTCGAATGACATTCTGCATACACTTTATTGCCTTAACCATATTACTTCCATTGTTGGTCGTAATAGTAAAAACTTTATTTGTTAGTTCCTATTCATCGATAATAGAAGTTAATGCTTCTGCTATTAATTCTCCAGTATGCGGATAAGGTAAATAACTAATTGTAAGGATCAATTTATTTAATTGAAAATTGTTATTAATAAATGAACATGTTACTCCAAGATACCCCATATGGTTACGTTCCGTTCACAAATCACAAGTTAAAGAGCAAGATAAAGCATGTGTATTAAGCATTTTTTTAAGATTCTCCTTAGAACTTAAAAAAGCGTCGGTAAGTAATTTTCGACATTGTCTTTCACAAGGCAACTGGTAATTAGGATCAAAATCGGCTATAAATTCAACAAAACCAAGACCTTCTCGTATACTAATAGGTAGTTGATCCTTAACTAACATGCTAACAAACTTTTGATCTCGAATTGTTTTTCGTTTAGGATCATTTGCTATGATTTGTTGAAATACTTGGTCAATATTTTGTTGTTTTGGATTTTGTTGAGTTTTTTGTTTATGCAATTCTTTTGTGATTGCATGTCTTGACACCAAATGTCCAATAAAATTGCCAGTTGAACTATCCATCGATCCCATTAAATAGCCACACAGTTTAGATCCGTTAACTCCATTAATTTTAACCTTACAACTAACTATCCGTTTATATAGTTGTACAGGTTTATATACTTGATAATAATTCCATATCCAGCTTTTACCAGGTATTGTGTTAATAGGTACAAGTTGAAGATCTTTAAGATTTGGTTTGAATGACTGATTTGCACTAGAACTATTTTCAGATGCCATATCACAAGCTACTTGAGTTGTATGATCATTGTTGGATTTATTACTATCTTCAGTATTAGTTATATAATTATCGTCGTATTCATTATTATATTTAGTATTAGTTATATAATTATCATTGTATTCATTAATATTTTCTTCATTTAGTAGCTCTGGTGAAGAAGCCATACTAACTCTACTTTCGTTAAATCGTCTTTTTTTTCTTACTTCTACTATAGTTTCAGGAAATAGGTTGCTACGTTTTTTTATTTGATTGGTATTATCAGAATGTTCTTTCGACCCAGATTCTGTATCACTTGAANTTTTTCGTTTAGGATCATTTGCTATGATTTGTTGAAATACTTGGTCAATATTTTGTTGTTTTGGATTTTGTTGAGTTTTTTGTTTATGCAATTCTTTTGTGATTGCATGTCTTGACACCAAATGTCCAATAAAATTGCCAGTTGAACTATCCATCGATCCCATTAAATAGCCACACAGTTTAGATCCGTTAACTCCATTAATTTTAACCTTACAACTAACTATCCGTTTATATAGTTGTACAGGTTTATATACTTGATAATAATTCCATATCCAGCTTTTACCAGGTATTGTGTTAATAGGTACAAGTTGAAGATCTTTAAGATTTGGTTTGAATGACTGATTTGCACTAGAACTATTTTCAGATGCCATATCACAAGCTACTTGAGTTGTATGATCATTGTTGGATTTATTACTATCTTCAGTATTAGTTATATAATTATCGTCGTATTCATTATTATATTTAGTATTAGTTATATAATTATCATTGTATTCATTAATATTTTCTTCATTTAGTAGCTCTGGTGAAGAAGCCATACTAACTCTACTTTCGTTAAATCGTCTTTTTTTTCTTACTTCTACTATAGTTTCAGGAAATAGGTTGCTACGTTTTTTTATTTGATTGGTATTATCAGAATGTTCTTTCGACCCAGATTCTGTATCACTTGAAGAATCTAAGTCAGGTACGTTTTCCTGTTCCATATATTCCATATTTTGCTATTCTTGTAAAAATTTTTTTTTCGCGTCTGATTAAAGATCAATGGGTTTATAAACCCTTAGTTATAAATTATCACATGTGATAAGCCACAAAATCAAACTAGCAAAAATAGCGAATAATTTTTAAATAAAAATAACTAGGTTAGATTTGAAATTAGCTAGAAGAGGTAATATTAATTAATAATACAATATTAAAAAATAATAAATGAATGTATTAAAAAAAAGTATTTGAAGGGGTTTTGAATCGGCTAAAGCTATTAATGCCTATGAATAAAAAAAATTATTAAAAAAAAGTTTGAGCATTATTAAAATTTACGAATTTGCTATCTTACCTTAATAAAGTGATATGTAGTGATTTATCTTATATAGTACAGATACAATCCCTTAAAGTCATACTATCGAGACCTATAAAAACATTATTAGGCCATACAAAGGTCATTAATTGGTTCTTGTAACCCAGCTGGGTCGAATTTTGAAAATATTTATAAAACTTTTTATGTTTTAACAATGTAATATATAGATTCACAGGGTTTACAAAATTATCATACTAAGTCAAAAGTAGCGATAATTTTTCTGGAAACTACTATTACTACGTATTATATACCAAGACATTGTTCTTCATGCTAATACAACATAAATACGTACGCCACTTTACATGCAATAAGATACACTGGGACATTTACAATAAAAATAGTTAAATAATTGCATTAGAAAAAAATTTTTAAAATTTACTTACACTTATGAGTATTTTATTTAATACAATATATAAATAAATAAGACTTCGCTATAAAATTTTGTATAATTTAAAAATATTTCTCCTGTTCGTCTGTTCGCATTAACTAAATAATGCTAAATGCTAGGAAATATAAAAATATATTATTTATGTTGCATTTAATTTCCTTTCTTATTTAATAGCACTGATTGGTTATAAGTCCTGTAACACTACATACCTGTGGACAGTGTTGTACACGGACATTGTCCCGCCGATTTTTCAGGGACGCGGACAGTCCGGGACGGGACGTCCGGGACATGTCCGCAATAATGTCCCAACATGATAGACATGTCCGCCGGGTAAAACCAATCAAATTGCGGAATTATACGAATTTTATTGGTAGATGATCACGTGTTGAGTCGCAAAATGTCCGGGACAAAAAAATTCTGGGCGGACATGTCCCGGACGTCTGCCGTCCATGTCCGTGTCCCATGACAATACTGCCTGTGGATACCACGAATACTACGAATACAGTATGAATACTACAAGTATCTGTGGGTCCCACAGATGCTACAGATACCACAGATACCCGTGGATACCACAGATACTTGCGGATACCACGGATACCACGGATACTTGCGGATACTACGGATACCCGCAGATACCCGTGAATACCTGTTAGGTTATCCGTTTAAAATTGACGGATACGGTTACTATCCGTGGAGCATTTATGTTATCCGGATATACGGTTAACCGTGCAGATATCCGGATAAGGGGTTCATAGGTCCAACCTCTAGGTATAGTTTGTTAGTGTATATTTCTTTGCTTTATAGTTTACATAATACTTTAGTAGAGTTTTTATATAGTATTATATAATTTTTACTTTTATATATTCTTTGTATATTTGTTATCCCTTCATGTATTATGTAGGCAAATTTGCCTGCAAAATTTAATTTTTGCATAATTGCTAAAAAAGTAGATATGAAAGAGTCTCTAAAAAATATTTAAAATAATTTAGTTAGCTTTATACAATACTTTGACAAATTATTAATTTTAAATTTGTCATATCAAAAATTTTTACTAACAAAAAATAGGACCCCAGACATCTCTTATATAGGTCATAACTGGATTTTGGCCAATTTTGGCCCAATTTGCTAAAAATAACAAAATATATTTGTTTAAATAACTTTTGATTTAGTAATCAGAATTGAATAAACTTTTTTTTGTTAAATATGCTTCACTAAAAGCTTCATTTTTAAAAAAAGTTTGTACAAATTGGTCTGCTGGATGCCAAGATAATTAGCAAAAACTGTTTTTTTGCTTCTCAAATTTTAGGAGTTTTTGCTAAAAAAAAAAAAAACAAGTATGGCCTTTATACAGTCAACTCTGGATATAACAAACCTCATTATAATGAATTCTGAATATAATGAACTCAAAATTTTAAAATTTCTTAATAGTTCGATATAAAAAAAGCCACCGTATGGCTTCTTAAGAAAACATAGTAATTTTTTATAGCGAATTTTTTTTTTGGCCAGACTCGAGGGTTCGGTATAGAAAGAGTTGACTGTACTAGATGTCCGGAGTCCTCTAAAAATTATATTTTTGCCTATATATAAAATCACATTAAAAATTTTAAAATTTTCAACAATGAATAACTTTTGATCTATTGATCCGTTTTGTATGATTTAAATACCAAAATAATCGTTTAAATAAGATGATTCTAATGAACCTAAAATTGCTAAAACTTGATTACAGAATCCTAAAATCGATGATAGTTTATTTATATCACAAACCTTTATCAATTTTAGGATTCTGTGATTGGATTTTAACAATTTTGGATTTATTAGAACTGTCTTACTAAGATGATCATTTTGGTAGTTAAATCATCCAAAACAGATCAGTAGATCAAAAGTTATTCAATATTTAAGATTTTTAATATATTAATAATAATTTTAATATATATAAATATAATACATTAAACCAACTTTAACCAATTTTTTTTTAAAAAAATGTTAATTTTTTTATATTTAGTAAACTTAAAATAAAAATTATAATGATAATTTGGGAACTAAATTTATTAAAAAAAAATTTTAAAATTTAAAACTTAAATTATTTTCTCGATTTTATAAAAATACAGTAAATAATTTTAACTTTGTATAAATTTATATAAATATATTTATTTAATAAATTTATATAAATATAGTTATTTATAAAAATTTATCATTTAAAAACAAAATATAAATTTAAAAGAATACTATTAAAAAATTAAATAAAGTTTTATAAAAAAAATTTTTTAAAAATTTTATATATAACCAGTTATTAAAAGCCATAGATAGCATAACAATAAAATCTAAGTAAGATTTAGTAACTCTATTTAGTTAAGTATGGATTGCAGATAGAATGTCTATGGCATTAGCCTGATTTTTAGTTTTAAAAACAAATTATGTACAAATATCCAGTGGTGATGGCAAATGACAAAATCATAAAAATTTTTATGAAAATAACTATAAATGATATGTCATTTTAAAATGACAATGTCATTTATTATAAAAAAATTTTATACAAAACCATAGCAAAATGACAAGTTATAAAAAATATTTTTATAAATGACATTAAAATGACAAATAAATAACAGTATTACTATTATCAAAAACATTACCAAAAAAATAATTATCGATAATCATAAAATTCATCACATTCCTTCAAATCAGCTGAATTCGATATTATCTATATATTTCTAAATTGAACTTTCTTTATAAATGCAAAATAACTCCCAAAAGTTTAATTTCGAATTATGATCGAATTAAACTTAATCCTGGCCATTACTCAAACAGGACCCCGGACATCTCTGATATATGTCATTTTTTTTTTTAGCAAATTGCAGAAAATTTGGTCTGAGGTCCAAATTTAAGTTTTAGCAAATTGAGGTTAATTTTAAAAAAGATTATATAAAGCATTTTGGCAAATTATAGCAATTTTATGCATGTTATATTTTATTTTTAGCAAATTCTCTGCATTTTGCAAGAATCATACCCAAAAATAAGCTATCTCATTTTTTTGTACTACTATGGATTTTAAAAATTTAAAAGAAGTTGTTTAATTTTGGATTTTTTGATCAAAAAATCCAAAATTAAGCATCTTCTCTTAAATTTTCAAGAAATATAAAATTAAATATGCCAGAATAATGTATTTTTATATGCTGAACAAGTTTTCTTATAGCACAACATTAGAATCTATTAGTAAAATTTGGGGAAACATAGAATTGTTTAGTATTTTTATTAATAAAATCATATAAAATATTATAATTCTCCAAATTTTACTAATTGATTCTAACATTGTGCCATAAGAAAACTTGTTCAGCACATAAAAATACATTATTCCGGCATATTTACTTTTATATTTCTTGAAATTTTAAGAGAAGATGCTTAATTTTGAATTTTTTGATCAAAAAATCCAAAATTAAGCATCTTCTCTTAAATTTTCAAGAAATATAGAAGTAAATATGCTGGAATAATGTATTATTATGTGCTGAACAAGTTTTCTTATGGCATAATGTCAGAATCAATTAGTAAAATTTGGGGAATCATAGAATTTTTTGGTATTTATATTAATAAAATCATATAAAATATTACAATTCTCCAAATTTTATTAATTGATTCTAACATTATGCCATAAGAAAACTTGTTCAGCACATAAAAATACATTATTCTGGATTTTTTGATCAAAAAATCCAAAATTAAGCATCTTCTCTTAAATTTTTAAGAAATATAAAATTAAATATGTCAGAATAATGTATTTTTATGTGCTAAACAAGTTTTTTTATAACACAATGTTAAAATCAATTAGTAAAATTTGGAGAATTATAATAATTTATATAATTTTATTAATAAAAATACTAAAAAATTCCCCAATTCTCCAAATTTTACTAATTGATTCTAATATTGTGCTCTAAGAAAATTTGTTCAGCGCTCAAAAATATATATATTATTTGATCTATAAAAATAGATGTGATAATTTAGTTTTTAGCAAATTACTAAAAATTTATATGTAATAATTGAATTTTTAGCAAATTTACTTGATTTTAGGAGTAGCAAAAACTTCCAAATTTATGCAGATCATTTATGACCTATATTAGAGATGTCTGGGGTCCTACTCAAACTATGTCTCTAGATGTTATTTTGCATTTTTTACAGTTTAACATCCATTCTTGGTTTAGTGTGATTTAGTGTTCCAAATTGTTAGTTGAAAAACCTATTAGTTAGCAACTTTCAACTAATCGATTTAAAAAAAAGTTAAACAACTAATCAATTTATTATCTACTATTTCGATTACAATTAATTGCTAGTTATCAACTAGTTATCAACTAACTATAATTTAGGATGCATCCATAAATAACATTATACAAGAGGGGGTTGAACGAACGATAACGTTTTTCTCAATAAGTAGTGGGGTCAAAAAAATATAACGTAATTTTTTTAGAAAAAATTAGCTAAAAATTGATCCAGTGGTCCAAATTTAATGATTTTGGTACCATTCAATTCGTCTCGGTGGGAGGAGTTGAATGGTACCAATTTCATTTCATTTAGATTACTGGATCAAATTTTATTGGCTAAATACTATTGGTTATTATGTTTTCTTGTAAAATTACTATAACAGAAATCACAACTATGGATTGGTAACTAATAATACTTATCGGTTTGAGATGTATCTGGTGTGCATTTTTTTATTTCAGCTTTGCCAGTTTTCAGTATGTTTTACACCAACAGGTTATTCTCCAAAGCATAAAGGCATTATTCTTAGTATATAATAGGAATTGCTTCGGGTACCAATCATAGAGTCAGTACTTTATAGTTGTCATTTTTCAATTTTTACTTATTGAAAAATAATTTGGGCGATTTTTGACATAATAGATTAAATAATAAATGTAGTTTATATTTATTAATGATATAATAATTTAAGTATTAAATTACTATAGTAATTTTTGAGCAACTTTTGTACAACATAGTAATTTGGTTATAAAATTTTAAAAAACTTTAAAATTTTATATTTTAATAACCACTGATCCAATCAAGCTCAAATTTTAACTGTATATTCAGGATTTGCATGGCTATGCACCTGCGTAGTACAAACTTGTTATACTGCATATAGCTTGCGAAAATGCTTAAAATCTATTTTTTAAAAAAAAATATTTAATTTTTTTTTAAAAATTAAAATTTTTAAAAAATTTATTACTTAACAAATTGTTTATAAAAGAATAGTAAAATATATATCAAAAGATAGCCCAAGACCTATATTATTTGATATAAAAAAATTTATTGATAAGTTATTAAAATTTAAAAATTTTTATATATAGACAATATTAATTTTTAGCTTTTTTCGGCCAGAACAAACGAAATGACCAATAGTTCTTTTAGTATCACATATTTCATTTTTTTTCAATTATACTTAAATCATTCTTTTTTTTTGGTTTTTATAACCTGCCTGATTGCAGAACACTTAGTGGTGTACAATTAATCATTTTTTTTTGTTTTATATCTATATTTAAATCGACTTTTTTTTTTAAATCACTACTATATATTAGACCTACCATTAAATTATAGGTTAGATTTAACCATTTTTTAATCAATTTTACAGTATATAATCTATTATAGTAGAGTTTTCATATTCAATTTAACAGATATTTGATGGATTTTATTATTAACTTTAGTATACAAGTGATAACAAATCCAAGTTCTATATTGTGGTTATAATATTCTGCGAAATATAGATGAACAATCTTTATCTTTTTCAAATTTCCATTACATAATAAGTGAGATATAAAATAGTGAAACTATTAAAGGAGGGAGAGTGTATATGTTTAACCGATTTAACTCTAATAGTTACTAGGAGATACCGTATATTCCCGAAAATAAGCTACTCCGAAAATAAGCTACCTCCCTGATTTTTTTCAAAAATCTCAAAAATCGCATTGACACTTGCTACATATAAAACTTTTTTTACTAAGTAAACTTTAAAAGTTCGTTTAAGTAAAGTTGTTCAGCGCATTAAAATACACTTGTAGTAAAAATTTGATATCATTTGGACAACTTTTTATTAGTACGTTTTTCAATTTTTTCAAAACCGGCTATACGCTAAAAATAAGCTACCCCGTTTTTTCGTGTAATTTTTGGCCCAAAAAAGATAGCTCATTTTTGGGAATATACGATAAGTTTCTGATTTACTCGAATAAGGTCTCTCCAGCTCTGCACTAGCTTACTTCCTTTATTTTTCTTAAGTAAAATTGGAGGGAACCCCTTTTCATCTGTTTTTTTCTTTATTAAAGTCAAATTCATTTGTTTATATATATTTGAATTTAATATATGACACATTGA
The DNA here is from genome assembly GCA_003550325.1 of Gigaspora rosea. Taxonomy (NCBI): domain Eukaryota; kingdom Fungi; phylum Glomeromycota; class Glomeromycetes; order Diversisporales; family Gigasporaceae; genus Gigaspora; species Gigaspora rosea. Next base: position 59,425 of record QKWP01000930.1, on the reverse strand, counting down.
TGTGTTATTTGCCACGTTAATATACTGTTTAACACTACGTGCTTTTCAACAATGGTACTATTAAGCTTAACACGTTGACGTGCTATCAAGAATGTTTATAATCTGCGACCCTTAATACGCATACGTGCTAACATGTTAACGTGTTATGAAGATTTTAACAAAAAGGGGCTATTTATGTTAATCATCAAAATTTATACGAATTGACTAATAATACAAAAATAGAAATGTAAGTTTTAATACAAATTTGGGATAAACTAATCGGATCTCAAATGTTAATAGTATCAAATGAAGGTGACCGTTATGTGAGTGTATGTGAGAATCAAAATAGTCGAATCAGCAACCATTCCATTCTAACAGCTCTTTATGATTAGTGTTAAATAATCATTCTAGCAGCTCTTTATAATTAGTATTAAATAATCATTCTAACAGCTCATTATGGTTAGCATTAAATAATCATTCTAACAACTTTTGATGATTAGTGTTAAATAATCATTCTAATAGTTTTTATAATTAATGTTAAATAATCATTTTAGTAGCTCTTTATAGTTAGTGATAAATAACCATTCTAAAAACTCCTTAAGATTATATTAAATAATCATTCTAACGGCTCTTTATTGTTGCCATTCTAACAAGCTCTTTCGGATAAGTACTTATTAGGATGGTTGAGATATGTTTTATGATTCGTGAGACATTTGATCAAATATTATAATCTCTTATTAACAAATGGTGACATTTAATTAATAGATGTCACTATAATGAGCTTTTAAATATATATTTTCAAAATTCTTTGTATTAATGCAAATATCAATGTGATTATTAATAATTATTATATAAACTATAAATAACAAGTATAGTCATAAAAAGATAAATGATTTTTTTATAACAAAAATGACTTGTCATATGACAAGGTGTCATTTATTTTTAAATGACAATGTGCCATCACTGTCAAATATCTGTATAGATATAAAGATTTATAATAAAAGTTAATAAAAAACTGAGAAAAGACCTTGTTTAAAAAAAAAAAATAATAATAATAATAAATTATTTTCTTTAATTAGCAATTTACGTAAGAACAGGTCAATCTATAAAATTTTATATAATAACAATAAGCAAATTTACTATAACATTTCGAATGTTGGAATCCAGTTTGCCTACAATATAAAGTATTAATATTTTAAATATAATATAAAATTAAATTATATAGGCATAAAAATATGGTATTTGTCTTTTTTTTTATTAAAAGTCCGGTAGAATTTTCTAAAAATAAAAGGTACTTTACTAAGAGCTGAAATTTTGAATTTTAAAAAAACCCGTCTTTTTACTAAATAATTTTGGGAAATTGGATTCCATATTACTATTAAAACTATATAAATACTTATCCCCGACTTTTGTCCTGTTCTTATGTGAATTGCTAATTAAATATTAGATTAAACTTTGCTTTGACCAATCTCATGAAAAAAATCTAAATTATAAAATAAATGAGCATTATTATGAATATATTGATTTTTGGCAAGAATTATTTGACTTTAAAACTCAAAAATTGGAGATTATAAAAAATCTTTTAGTTTTGGTAGATTTGATGATAATAATGATCAGTAAAGAATATTTAAAAAATTTTTTTTGTTCTTTGAAAACATAAATTTATAATTTAAAAAAAATTTACTAAGCACTATAATAATTTTTTAAAAATAATATTTTTAAAATAATATAATATTTATAATAAATTTATTTATTATAATTTTAAACTATAAAATACTGCATTTACTAGTAAATAAACTAAATTGAAAATGAGAAAAATTGGTCTAAAAATCATAAGCTTGTTGAAAATCAAATTTTTTATAAGGACTATTAACTTTATCATTAAAAGATAATTAAACAACCTGATTTTCTAACTCTAGTATATTTAGTTTTATAGTAATTATTGTAAAAATTCTATTATTGTATTTACAATAAGAAACATACATATAATATACTATTGACTAATTATATTTATAGTATAATACTGGTAATGATCACTAGTAGCAATAAATAGCAAACACTTAATTTTATATATCAGATATCTTATGAGAACATAAATTATAAATTTTATGTTCTTAGTTTGTTTCCAAAAGAGAACATTATTTTTAAATACAGTGTTCTCAAATTTTTTTGAATGTTCTTGAGAACATTAAGAACATTAAATATTCTTTACTGATGATGACCCTTTGGCTCAAATTTTACCTCCTTTATTTAATGAAAAGAAATCCTTATTCTCATCTCTTTTCAAAGTAATGATATTAAAATTATTTATACTATGTGACTTGATTAATTATTTTTTTATTTAAAATTATATATTTACTTTATGAACTTTATGAATTTTTCTGTAAACAGAAATGTCATCAATTGTGTTTAAAAATATTACAAGCTTTAGCGATCGCTTTGGAATTACCACAAAGTGAAGGTGGCAAGCACTGGTTTGAACCAAAACATAATTATGATTTAAAATCTGGCGATTGGTTTACGAGTTCTTCATTATCCTCCAATGGTAGCTAATAATGATCAAGAAGATATTCGAGCTGGAAGGTATTGAATAAATTTTATTTGTTTAAAAAAAAAATGTTTTTTTTTTTTGAAATAATTTCTGACATTAATTTCTGACTTCTTTTTATATAATCATTCAAACTATGGTTCGTTGATATTGGTGGTCTAGAAATTTTACCTCATAATTCTACTGAATGGGTCCCTGTTCCCCATCATTTCAAATTGTGTGGTAATAAATGTTGCTGATTGTTTACAATTTTGGTCAAAGGTTTATTTAAATCAATTAAGCATCGAGTTATTTTTTGTAAAGATACTCGTAATTTGGACAGATACAGTATCGCTTATTTTTTTATACCTGGTTATGATGTTGTTTCCTTCAAAATTAATTCCCCAAGATGATGATGATAATACAAAATATATTACCGCTGGTGAACATTTGCAAAATAAGCTGAATGTCGCCCTCTAATGTTTCTTGCCATAGTTTTATCTCATCATCGGACCTTTTGGTAGTATTACCAACTATACGACGTATCGCCAAAAGTTATCTAAACAATTAAAATAATAAAATATTAAATTATTTCTTCCATTCCCTTGGGCATAGTAAATAGTAATTCTTCCATTCCCTTAGGCATAGTAAATAGTAAGTCAAAATAAAACCATATACATATCTAACAAGTTCACCATCAAATTTCTTCACGTTTTTAAAAACTACGGTTCTAGCTGGCATGTTAATTCCCATAGCAAAAGTTTCAATAGCAAATAGGACCTTAAATAGCAACTCGACTATTTCTTTAAAAGCGGTAATAACCCAGAATGATGAAAGGTAATGCCACATAATACTGTAATAAAATAGGGATATAGAAATCTTGAAAGCTGGATTCTTCCATATATTTCCACTAAATATAATAATATAAATTTAGTAAATTAACTATATACCGATACGTATAAATTACCAATGTCACAGTAACTTACAGTATACTTAGTGTTTCCTCTGCTCTTTTTTCCAATTCCAATACATCATTCGCACAATTTTATGTCTAATTTTTCTAATTGTCAACCCAAATATACTGTACTAAAAAAAAATAGTCACAGATTTTGGCGTGATTATATAGAGTTTGTGACTAAATGGGTGGAAAGATGACTGTAGTAGAAGATGCATCACACAAAGACGTAATTCTGACGGTTTAGTTTTGTATTGTATGACAGTCAATTTCGATTTCTGTGTGTGTACTTCCTATTTTTCTTTGTTTACGGACTTTCTTATCGTTATGCTGTAAATCGTGCCAAATTTACAAACCATTAGATAAAAAGAAAACTTGCGAATGTATGATGAATGAATGTATTTAATTAAAACAGTAAAGAAAAAAATGTTACAGCCAAGTCCCATGAAATTAATAACTATTAGAAATTAAACAAGATAAATCTTGCAAATAATTACCTGTCAATCATATAAAATTGAAGATCTTGCGATGTTTAATTTTTGTTTTTAAATTCTAATTTTTTAAGTTAAAGAGAGAATTTTGATAATATAGTCGACCTTCCATAAATGCACATTTTCGGAGAAAGTGCATTATCAATGTAATACTGTATAAATTTGCATTAGACTATTGGACTATCAAATATGTGTAACTATAGAAGGAAGTGCACACACATAGAGAAGTAATTCACAAACAATAGATTAATTATATTTTTTTTATCGTTATGATTAGATAGGTAAAATCTATTTTCATCTACATGTGAAATCGCTGTATAATTAAAATACACCAAATTGATCATTGCTTCCTGTTGTGAAACGAGTTAAACTTTAATTGAGCAGTAAAAAAAAAGATAAGGCGCATGACATGAATAGATCACCTGCCAGTTAACTGTTAATAATAAATACAATGATATATTTATATAAATTATAATACTGCAAATAAATATGCAAAATTAACAGGTTTTACGAGATGACTTAGCTGTGTGCACTTTCGACGGTTTAAAAAATGGCACCACACTTTCCTGAACATTATACACAAAAGAAAGACGAAACTCCTTTTAAAACTAAAAACAAAACAAATCATGAAGACTTTCAAGCTCTTAATTTATTCTATCAAGAAGCGAGAAATGCCTTTTTTCTAAGAGACTATGATTCTGCATATTCTTCATGTGAAGCTGCAATTTCTAAACTTCCAAGTCTTCCTTTAGTCACCGAATGTCCTTCTACAAGGATCATACAAGTAAAAGTTTGGAATCTTTATGTAAATCTTATAGCTGCTCTGTTAACTGAAAGGAAACAAATAGTAACTAAGGAGATTGAGATTAGTAATCTCTTAGAAAAACAGCCCGAGGTAATTTGCAGAGAAGTTTATAACAGAGTGGTTAAAGTTGGATATGACAATGAAGATGGAGATGTTCCTGGCGAGGTGATTATTGCATGGTGGGTAAGAATATTTCTTTCCTTTTTTATTTTATTTTTTTTTTTTGCTATAAACGTATTCTTATTTATTTTTTACAAATTTTTTTTTTTTTTTTTTTTTTAAATAATGGGAATGGAATTAAATTTTGATAGCGTACTTCTTTGTTTAAACCAAAAATGCTATAAGATTGCACGTAGTATAATAGAAGACTGGATGGCAAATATTGATTCAAGAAATGATTCCATGTTAAAACCATATGAAAAAATTGTGGAATTGTATATCTTGCATGTTTTACCAAAGATGAAAGATTGGAATGCTGCGGATGAATTTCTTTCTAAAAATCTTATCATAGATAACAATTGCAAACGGGTGAGAATTATATATAATTGAACACATATTCATTTAAATTTATTTAAATTTCTAAATTACTAAATTATTAGTTTCATTCATTTGGAATAGACTTATGAACGAGCACTTGTGAAATTAAAAGACAAGTCCAGTAGATTAACATCTCCTAAACATACTAAATCAAAAAAGGAAAAACAAAGAAGAGAGGATGTTAATGGTCATAAAAATGGCTTATCACATCACCGAATGGACTTTGGTCATAAAAATGGAAGTATATCATCAACTAGTCACAATCAAAAATATCAATTAAACGGAACTTCATCATCATCGACTACCACAACTCGTCATACTTTTTCTTCAAAATTATCTATACTAGATAGATTCAGAAATATTTCGGGAAATGGTCAAGTTTCTCTAACATCCCACCGCATAGTTGACTTATTTTTGGATTATCTGCAAAGAGCTAGAACATCTATGTCCTATCCAAAAATCTATCAAAAGACCGTGCTCTTGTTGTTTCTCATTTCTATTGTTTTTATTAATGGTTGGAATAGAGAAAAGTTACGAGAAATAATGATCAAAGGAATGGTCAAACTATGGGAAACTGTGAAGGCTGGTACCACAATTACATACGTTTAAGATAATTAAGCTTATAAGAATTTTATTTTATCATTATATACATTAATATATATGTTTCTTGTGTGTAAAATATTGAAAAATTTTTTTTCAAAAAAAAAAAAAAAAAAAAATCAAATTGATCGTTGGATCATTGGCTATTTAACATTATAGGGAAAAAGTTCTTTAAATAAAAGATTATTTACGAAATTCAAATGAAAATTAGTTTACGAAATTCAAATGAAATTAGTTAAATTAGTTTATACCCGTTGAGAAAATCCAGTCAGAGTTGGTAGTGAATCCAATGAGGAACCTCAATGGAGTTAATTGAGTTAATGGAGTTAATGGGGTTAAATTGATACCTATCCATTGAGGCCCGTTTGGACTTTCATTGACTCAATGAATAATAAAATTACAAATCATGACTGCTTAGCTGTTAGATACTATTAAATTACTCGAGTTGTTCAGATAATTGTTATCCTATGAAATACAGAAATAAGAATTAATTTACTTGCACGTGATTCTAATTAAATGTTATACGTAAATGTTATACGTATCAGGTATCTCACATGGTAATGTTATATTGCCGTAACTATAACAGATAAGATGCCAATTATTTGTATCACAGCCACAGTAAAATATTAGAATAGTCGGCGCGGCAAAGAAGCTGCTTTGTTTGTTCATTGATCTCTGAACAGAGAAAAACAAAAATGGATGACAAGAAACCAGACACACCTTCGAATCCCGACGAAAGTACGGAAACATATCCGAAACTTCCCTCACCAATAGTTGCAAGAAGTTATCATGCACTTAACGGCTCCAGTATAATCTCTCCTCAGATAGCTTCCCTTCGCTTAAAACCAACTAAAAGTACCGATTCCCTTACAAATCATCCCTTGCAGAATTTTGACGAAGATGAAAGTGATGTATTTTCTACCTGGTCGAGTCAACTGAGTAGAAGATCTCCTTCGTCGTCTTCAACTTCTTCCTCGTCTTCTTTACAATCAAGATTTCCAGTACCCGGAGGCTCAATAGGCAGTTTGATGCTCACTAAACTTCGTGAAATGAATGCGGTGAATGCGGACTTTTCAGGCATTGTACAAATGTTGATTGCAAAAAAGGTTGGAGACTATATGTCTTTTGACTTTTGATGTGGACCCTGCACCTAGTATGTATTTGCATTAGTTTGACAATGCCTTCCATAATGTATCTTTTTGGTTGACACCACCCCATACAAATTTTCTCTCTGGATTGGGCTTTCTCAGGCAACACTCTTACTCCCTGCCTCTCCAGTAATGCCTTTCGAACAAGTTGATCTGACTCTTCTTGAAGATCATGTTATTGTCTCTCAACCAAACGATGATGGTCATAAAGTAATAACTTTAAGCGGCGTGACAGGTTTCATTCAACAGTAAGTAAATTATATGTAAATTACGTAACTTTTATAACTTTATATATATATATACCGATTAATTTTCAATCAGGGACACGCTAAAGACGATCGGTTTAGTACCACCTGAACCACATATTTCCACGTATATTAAAGAAAATTCAAAGACTCGCAAGTTGGTGTTTTTTTTTTTTCTACATTTTTTTGTCCTTTATACCGTTTCACAGGCAAATTTTTTGTAATCGACCTGTGATTAAGCTATCAAATTATGTTGGTTATATTAGATCATAATTTATATTTCAGTTATTTTTTGATTTTATATTATTACAATTATTACATTACAGTTATTACAGTTGGACGGTGTAAGGGATAGTGAATATGAAAATTACAAAAATTTTTTTATTAAATATAATAATATTTTTTTTTTTTTTAGATCAATTTTTGATTCAATTTTAAAACCTGCCGATCTACCTTATGATTGTCCATCGATCAAAATTATTAATAAGGACGTTGATATTCTATTACAAGGTATGACCATTCAAACAATAGTAATCGAATCACCTTTACGATCCAAAGAAGTTGCAGAACGTACTACGACACGCAAAGAAATAGTGCTTAAAATTGAAAATGTTGATTTACCTGATTTACCTGATTTACCGGAGAATGTATTAAAAGGAATTCATGGGTATATATTATGATTCAAGAAATTATTTATATAATTATTCGTTTTTTTTTTTTCTAAGAATAAAATTTGTCAATTTATATTCTAGCCTTACTGGTGAATACATTAAATTACCTTTGCAAGATGAAATTACATCTGGTGATAAAATTCAAGGATTTTTTGATAATATGCGTTACCAATTTGAGTCACAAGCGGAATTAAATAATGAAAAGGAAGATGAAAATGAAATTAAAATAGATGAATCAATGAATCTTGTTGAAAAATATGTGTGCACTGTACTTTATGATCAGTATGTATTAAATTTTAGGTTTAATTAGATTAATCTATGTTATATCGTTATATCGACTCAAAAAAAACTCGAAAATAATTACATCTATATGTATATATTTTTTAAAGCTTATTTTCTCCAAAGTGGTCTGATGATAGTTCGGCAGACGATACTCTAGGATCAAAAATAGCTGCTTTAAACTTTTATAAGTTAGACCTTTCACATCTTGGAGTTGATATCAATCCACAACAAGATCAAATAGATAATGCCATACAAACAGCGGGCAAAGAATTACAAAATTTGGACCAAGTTAAAGCACCATATGAGAAACTTAACATAATTATTAGATGTCACAGGATTGTGGTTGGTAAGTCACAAAATATATTATTTTTTTCAATTCCTTTCACTTTGTTTTACATTTTTATTTTACAATTTGTTTTTATACTTCTTTTTTAATCCACTTAGATGCGCTTGAGAAAAAATCACCAAACTTGCCAAAAAATGAGCCGAATGGTATGGAAACTACTGTTCAACCTGAAGATGCTCCTAAAGATTCTCCTGAAGGTGCTCCTGAAGATTCTCCTGAAAATGCACCTAAAGATGTCCCCACCGTGACATTGTCAGTTATCTTACCTCAAACACCCGATTCATCTGCGCCTATACCTCCGCCTATACCTCCGCCCGCATCTCCCATGTCACCAACACAAACTTTACCAAAATCTCCAACTTCACCAAAATCTCCAACTTCACCAAAATCTCCAACATCGCCAAAATCTCCAACAGAGGAAAAGGCCAATAACTCTAATGCGGATGCGATATTTCCCTTGTTAATCTTTATTGTGGTTAAATCTAATCCTAAGAAATTGATTTCAAATTTGAGGTTATTATTGAAAACAAGAACAAATTTATTATCTTGAATATCAAGTTTATATAGCAAATTGTTACATTTAAGCTTTTTTTTTTTTTTTTGGCACAGATTCATGCAGAGGTATCGAGTACGAAGTTTGTTACACGGGGAAGCTTCTTATTGCCTAACAAATTTTGTAAGTTTAATTTATCTCAATCAATCATTAAATACGCTTGATCCATCAGGTGTAAGATGTATTAAAATATAATTACCATATAATTACTGTATTCTAGTCAGCAATTGTTGAATTCTTGGGAAAAATGGATCTTAATGATTTCGGATTACAATCTGATAAGAGGTATGTTATTAAACCTAAAATGATTTATTAAGAATTATAACTTTTTAAAAGAATTGAATACTAAGAAATTTTATTTTTAATATTGCTAGTGAGCAAATACCTTCGGCTTCAACTACACCAACAGTCATAGAACATAGGATGAGTCGTAGAGTTGGGCAGGAAATTGTTGGTGTGGCCGACAGTGGTCTTAAAGTTATTACGGGAGTCGTAGATACTTCATACAAGATGATCGGCCGTGTATTTGGATATAACGAGAACTCTACTTCGAATTCTACATCACCATCAGCAGTAGATATTGGAAAAGAACATAATTTGATACCAAACACTACCAATTCTACAAAAGATATCAATGGTATAAATACTGAACCACCGGCAAAAATTGTAGAGAAGGAGCTATCAGAAATTAGTCCTGATAAACATGACACTGAAAAAATTGATGAACCTAAATCTCTGTAAATATCATGTTATTATTATATGTTTATTATATGTTTATTATCAGTTCTTAATAAATTAAATTTTAAATTAAATTATAGGACTGGACGTTTGCTTCCTTCTTTTAACATACTTCCACGGTTTAGTAGCGATCGCGTTCATTCAGAAGAGGTAGAGTTCGTATTTAAATAAAGTAAAAAAAAAAAAAAAAAATCAAAATATTATTGTAACATTAAAAATTTTGGGGTTATTTTATAGGAAAATAAAGGAGAAAATAAAAAAGAGAATAGAAAAGAAAATGAAGAAAGTAGAAAAGAAAATAATGAAGAAAATAAAGGAATTCTTAATCAACATCATAGAATAGCACCACCGATTAAACGATTTTTGGATTGTTCGGACGATGAATTTCGTGCAAAAGATGTACCAGGTCCGTAATTAAATATATATATATATACTCTGGTTATATCGATATTTTTGATACAGTTTAAATTTTTGAAAAAAATGTCGGTAAAGATTTTATATCGGTATAACCAGAGTGACGTGTATTATTATATATTATTATATATTGCTGTCAACTCTATATTCTTACATAAATTTTACAATTTATATATATATATAATTAATAGAACTCTTGTCAGATTATAAACGATTATCGGCTGCTATTCAAGAACTTGGTCTTTTTTCATCTTGATCATTTCTATATATAGTATATATAGTATATAGAATAAATCATATATGTATTTACTTTGCAAATATTACGCTTTTAATTCAAAGAGCTATTTATTATAGTGATATTTTGCTTTGTTTACACATATTGTCTTAGACGTTAATTTTTAGGCTTATTATTTACACTTAATAAACTTTTTGGTACGAGGCATTTAGCTTATTTTGCAAATGTTCACCAGCAGTAATATATTTTGTATTATCATCATCTTGAGGAATTAATTTTGAAGGAATATGATCTAATACAACATCAGAACCAGCGTGAAAAAAATAAGCGATACTGTATCTATCCAAATTACGAGTATCTTTACGAAAAATAACTCGATGCTTAATAGATTTAAATAAACCTTTTGACCAAAATTGTAAACAATCAGCAACGTTTATTACCACACAATTTGAAATGATGGGAACAGGGACCCATTCAGTAGAATTATGAGGTAAAATTTCTAGACCACCAATATCTTTTTGGAAAAGGACAGTCAACGAACCATAGTCTGAATGACTAATATAAAAAAGAAGACAGAAATTAATGTCAGAAATTAATGTCAAAAAAAAATTTTTTTTACATATAAAATTTATTCAATACCTTCCAGCTCGAGTATCTTCTTGATCATTATTAACTACCGTCGGAGGATAATGAATAACTCGTAAACAATCGCCAGATTTTAAATCATAACCATGTTTTGATTCAAACCAATGTTTGCCACCTTCACTTTGTGGTATTTCCAAAGCGATCGCTAAAGTTTGTAATATTTTTAAACATAATTGATGACATTTCTGTTTACAGAAAAATCAGAAAAATTCATAAGTTCATAAAATATAAAAATAATTACATACAATAGTATAAATAATTTTTAGAACAGGGTGAAACCTGAGTTGCGAAATAGTGAAATCCGCATGTTTTTTTTATTATACTGTACTGTATAAAAGCGGGTTTCACCCTTCGTTGGCAAATTTCACTATTTCGCAACTCAGGCTTCACCCTGTCGTATAATTTTTAAATATCATTACTTTGGAAAGAGACGAAAATAAGGATTTCTTTTCATTAAATAAAGGAGGTAAAATTTGAGCCAAAGGGTCATCATTATCATCAAATTTACTAAAATTAAAAGATTCTTTATGATCTCCAATTTTTTGAGTTTTAAAGTCAAGTAATTCTTGACGAAGATCAATATATCCATAATAATGTTCATTTATTTTATAATTTAATTTTTCTTCATGAGATTGGTCAAAGTAAAGTTTAATCTAAAATTTTTAAAAGAAAAAAAAAAAAATTTATTATTATATTATATTTATTTATCGAGTTAAATGATAAGTATATAAAAAAAAATTGTTAACTTACACGATGAAATGTTTCTTCTAAATCTTTTTCATTAAATCCATGATTTTTCAAATAAAAAAATCCCAAATTTTCACAAGCATTTTTAATTTGTTGAGCACAAAGAGATTGATTTGTTTCAAATAATGAAAAATCGATTATTGGAATATCTTTAGATTGAAAGGTATCAGTCATTTTTTTTTGTACGTGGTAATTAAAAAATATATATATATATATCGGTATATCTAAAAAATTAATAGTTTAATAAGTAACATACTGTAAAACCGTTGAAAGAACCTTTAAATATATAAGATTTGGAAACCGATTTTCATATATTACACAACATTTAAATCCCTTAAAATTATTTTTAAAGTTTTTTTATGAATCGAAGAAGTATGATCATTTTGATAAAATATGATACAAAGAATATATAATTAGATTTTAGTTTGCAAAATATTAATCTAAAAAGTGGAGCTTTTTAATAAACCGCATTTTATTTAACATTGCATGATATTATAAGGCATGCGATTTATAGACAAAAAAAAAACTTTTAGATAGATTAATAATATTCGAATAATTTTGTATATACAGTATAATCACAACTTACAGAAAAAAGTAAAGAATTTTTGTTTTTTTTCGAAAAAAAATAAAATAATAATGTCACGTATATTTCTGCATAATGGACAACTTAATTATCAAGAAATGTTTTTTTGTTTTTTAAAAAAAAAAAAATTTTAAACTTACATTATCCAATAAAAAAATAACCTTTTTAAGTATTTGTAACATTTACATCGCTAGTATGATATTTGAACCATGCTCATCCAAAATTCAAGTCGACTTTGACTTCTTAAACAGTCGAAAATTTTGAATTTGTGCCAAAATCGTGACTATTAATATTTTTTACATTGGTTACGATTTCATATTTGAGTAATTTCCGACTTATTTGCAATATATAGAAAAAAGATATAAAAGCAAACTATCGGTGTTATAATCATGCGAATGGTCGCAGATAACTCAGATCATTAATATCATGTTATGCGTATAATTCAACAATTGACCTTATAATACGCAGCAGCTCAAAAAATTAACCTATATTCAAAATATCGCCCATGGGCGTACTCAAAATAACGTGCAGGTATCAAAATATCACACAGATGCCTGTTATTTACGGTAATCGAAACTTTAATTTGTTTTTCCAGTTTCTTCGATTTCCCATAGATATATGGAAATCATTTGTTCTCACATTTTTGAAAACAGCTGTAAGAACCGGTATTATTTGCTGCCTACCCTGAGGGTAAAATATTTCATATGATATACCCAAATATAGTATTTTGCCGATACCCTCAATAAAAATAAAATAAAACCCCCGGTGCCAACACTAATAAAAGCATACGCTGGTATTTGTTAGCTATTATATAGAATTGGTTAAATAATACCCAGGCCGCACGACGAGGACGTCAATACTAAGAGTGACTCGAAAACTATTAATAAAGAATAAAAATTGCTAACTATACCAATTAAGAAAAAAGCCTTCATAATCTGGTTAAATGCAAGCAAAAAATATATATATACATATTGTCGTAGCTGATGCTGAAATTTGGGATCGCGATTTGAAAATATATGCTCTGCTAAAATCCACATATACTCTTTAATAATCAATTCTAACCCTAAACCCTAACCCAACCCTAAAAAAAAAGCGGACAAAATTACCCCAAAAAATTTTAAAAAATTTGTATCGAAATTTCAACATCAGCCGTTTTTGCATCAGCTGCAACAAATATTGTGTCAGAGATTTAAATCTACTTTCTAGGGAAAATGGCCTTGCCCGGTAAGGAGGGTGACATCTCTTCCAACCCGTTCTTCACGCACGGGCCCGTCAAATGCGCTAGAAAAACTACTTACCTTATGAAGAAACCCATATTTGGGAATCTTTCAAAAATGACAAGTTAAAATAGGCATAATAACTACACAATGTCTTCAAATAAAGATTTTCGTGTATAAATGCAGAATAAAGTTCGGAAAAAGAGGCGTGCGAAATCGCGTTTATTTGTGTGGATATACTGAATCAGGAAATGTAATTATTCACAACCAATAGAATTATCATCGTGTAAATTTTAAACTTTGATAACAGGTTTTCTCGAACTCCAGAAAATATTAAAATGCAGTATAAGGCATAACTAATAATGCACGAGTTAATCAAATAATCGATTTAGAATCAATTATTAAAATCGAACTTGAATGTAAATGTATTTTGAACATTTGAATATGAATATGTCGTACGTAGAAATAGAATTATTGTAATCGACTTAAGCTAATTCTGAATGCACATAGGTTGTAAACGAATTTTAAAGCATGCCCAAGTTAATGAAGAATTCTAATTCAATCAAAGTCGATTTGTCAAATAAGTTATTTTAGAATTAAAGCGACTTTAAGATAAAAAAATTTTTTTTTTTTTTGCATTAAAATTATGCAAAGAATTAGATGTAGTATGTCGTCAAGATTAAAATTATTGCTTCAAAGCCTACATATTGTTTTTATATTTACGGTATGATTATATGATGGCAACTACTACAGCTAAGTACATTCATCCTTTTACATTTACAATGTTTTTTTTGCAATTAACATATTTTAACTTCTATATTTTGTCAACAGGACACACAGATAGGTTTGAATCGACTTTAGTTGAATTATAGAGTTCATGGCATTCCAAAATTACACATAGCAAATATTTTTTTCGTTCAACAGTGATCTTAATTATCATATTTGTTGGACTTGTTAAATCTTAATATATGAATCAAAAGTCTTTCATGTAATAAAGATTTTATTAGGGATTGGATCCGGGTAAAAAGTATGATTCCCCGGTTCTTATTTATACTTCTATACTATTTCTTCTCGATTATTGCCCAGATTTCAGATTCGGGCTGATCCGGAATTTTCATTGATTATATACCTTTTTTAATTTTTTTATGATATACGAGTTTTTAAACTATTAGTTACAAACAAAGAGTAAAAGTCACTGGCTAAAAAAAAAATAAAGAAAAATAGAGAGAGAAAAAAAAGAAAAAAAAAACCGAAAAATGATTTGCGATTTGTAGTAAGCTAAACTTTATGAAATACGCAACTTTGAAGAAATAATATAGAGGTATAATAAGAACCGGGTAATAAGTATATGTTATTGTCCACGAAGTGGGCAATAACCAAAAATCAATCCCAGATCAGATGATCGAATAACGACGGAATGGGCACACTGGCTGCGAAGCAGCTAGTGCCCTTCCGTCATTATCCGATCATCTGATCTGGGATTGATTTTTGGTTATTGCCCACTTCGTGGACAATAACATATTTATTACCCGAGATATATAATAATTTACCCGAGTAAGCCCTGGTAAAAATGTTCTCGACAGATCCAATCTCTAGATTCTATGCTATTTACAGTATTAGCTGACTTGCTATCAAGATTAGTGATGTGCCATGCACAGTACTATACGTATAGTATTTTGAGTACTGTACGTGCTGTACGCTAAAAATTACGATTTTCTTATATACCGTAAAAACTTGCGCAAGTTTACGCATATATATTAGCATGATTAAAAATCCATTTGATTGGCTAAAAATTTGATCTTTGTCAAATTAAAATTTAAAATTTGATTGGCTCATATCGAAAATATAACTTTCGAAAAATACGCTGAATATGCTCTACTTACATCCTTCCGGCATAGATTTAATTTTTTTTACACATTCATAAAAATTATATTTAAAAGTTTACGCGTTTTTTTTATATTTATTTTCGATCATTTCGATCATTTCAATCTCGTCAAGTAGTATTAATAACGCGAATAATTGGTTTAAATAAAAATTATGTCAAATAATAAGCGCGCCAAATATAGTAATTTTCAAAAAACTCGCGATAAAATGCCGAAGAGCAAAATTAATCATGGCCCCTGTTCTATCTATAATTGTAATAAAAGCTCTAATGATTTTTGATGTTTAAGTAACTTTGCTATAAGAAAAGCATCCGCTAAAGGAAATCTTTGCTTGTATCCTTATTTGCAACCCGGTTATCAAATTTGTAGTCCACATTATACGGCTATTGTTGAAAATCAATTACCTGAACCAACATCCGCGCCCGCACAAGCATTTATTCCAACAACATTACCAGTTAAACCATCAATTGGTGATCAAATTAAACAAATGACTAGCGTGTTATATACAAAAAGACATGATAATGTGATACTTGACCCTAATGAATTCGATAAAATGCTTAAGGAAACTGACCCTAATTTAACCAATTTTTTTGCTGATATGTGTGCTATATTAATACCGCGGGACCGCTCACCTTATAATAAAAAAGAAGATCGAAAAAAAATTGTCGCGATCTTATACTTAATGGCGGGAATACGTAATCAGCATGTTAATAATTTTAAACTGGAGCTTGCTTTGTATCTTGCAGGATCTGGAGTAACTTGCGATGCAATTAATGCATTAAGTAGTGCTGGAGTATCAGTTACTCATCAGACCGTATATAACTACCAAAAAAAAATTGCTGACGAACATCCGATAAGAGTAAAAAAATATTTCGATGAAAACAAAAATAATCTGTGCATATACAACCTGGATGATTATCATAACATCCATGAAAATCGACGTCCAGACTGCACATCTCTTTCGAGTGCAGTTCACCTAGCGACATGTGTGGCTAAAAGTGTTGAAAAATCCGATCCCGTACCAATTATGTTTAATAATAAGTCTGTCCATAATCCCAATAATATTGACGCTTCTATTGTTTGTGAAAAACTTATTAACCAATATCAGTATTGCTTCGATTTATCGTATTCGCGACGGATGGCTCAATGGAATAGTTCTTTTTCTAATTTTGATAGAATCGAACAGCTTTCAATCCATTTTTATGATAATGCCATCGAGGAACGAAAGGAAGAGCGCAAAATGAAAGGTGCAATGTTAGTAGGAGTAAAGGAACAACAGCTACATTCCATGCAAGATTACCTAAATGCATTAAATATTGTTTTCGACTATAATAAAGAAATAGGTCATCTTGATGGTAATGTAGCGCCGATTGTTGCTGACTGGCCGGGTCAGCGTTATATTCGTCAAGCACTTACCCATTTTCATAAAAAAAATGAAAATTCAATACCGAAAGAAATTGTATCGGTTGTTCCTTTACTTGGGCCCTTGCACGTCGCTCTTAATACAAAAGAGCAGGTAATGAAAATTTATTACCCATTCTTCGAAAAGCTCTTTCATTTTGTGTTTGGGGAAAGAAAAATTTTGGCCAAAAAACCTAGACCATGGAGAACGAATCTTCTACTCGAATTGGCATTTACTGCATGGATCGAGATTAAAGAGCATATTGTAAAAAAATTTATTTTTTTACAAAAAAATATCGAGTATCAGGTTATTATGGAGCTGTTGGACAATATCGTACCTGCTTCCCTCGATATATATGCTTTGTTATTTCGATCTGGATCCTTCGATAATTACGTAGAAACGATTTTTCGTATATGGACCTTCGCCTTGCGATGGCATCGTAAAAATTATAATAAGGCTCCGTTGGCATTTTTATCGGACCTATTCTATTGGGAAAAGATTGAGCATCCAATGAGAGAAGCAATTAAAAAAAATTTAGTTCAATTTAACGATTATTGGGTCGAAAACATGCATAGTAGAATACGTGCTACAACATCTCCAAAGGATGCTGCTGACAATATACAAAAACAGGCTTATCTTTTAGATTTTCATAAATATTCAGCATTCCGTGAGATGTTTTCAACTACGAAACGTTACCCGTATTCACCGCGAGATCTGAAATTTTTAACTACTAAAACCTGTATTTTTCTTATTTCACAATTTCAAGAAATTTACAGGAAAAACGAAGAAACTAATTTAGTCAGTAGTAAAATTCCATCTCCATTAAAACGACGAAAAAAAAAGAATTACCCACCTCATATAATCTTCCTACTTTAGGTGAAATAGACATAACAAGTATGCCAACCGGATATAGCACACTATTTCCTCCCTTATTCAATAATTGTGATCATTGTTATAAAATATTGAATATAAATGATCAAACAATTATTTTAATATGTGGCCACGGATTTCACCTCGAATGCTATAATTCGATGGAGAAAAAATGCAGACATTGTTTAAATTACTACAAAAAGGGAATATGGAAAAATGTTAATGCATTTTTAAATGGTTTAAATTCAGAAAAAAATTTTGACAAAGATTTGGACGACGATGCGCAAGAAGATACTGAAGAGGATAACAATAATTCAGAAGAGACAGAAATCGATCAATTAAATAGACAAGAATCTCTAGAATTAGATTTACTTAATAGAATTAGCGAAATTAATAGTTGGTAAAAAAAAAAAAAAATTAAGAAGCTAGTTTTACTTACACGCAAATTTTAAATTTTAAAAAAAAAGTCAAATAAATTAGAAATATCCGGTAAAGCTATACAAGGCTTGAGTGTTTGGTTGAGGCATGGTGTTGGCTAGGTTGATCTACTTATTTCCTGGTAAGTACAAAATAAAAAGTCGAATATACGTTCGGCTTCTTAGTTTCAAATAGTATAAGTAGAAGTTAGTTGAACATAAAAGGTCATATTTTTTGGAAAACAACGACATAATAAAACTTTTTATTGAATCTGATTATACCAGATTAAATTTGAAGGTAAGAAAACAAGCGAACTGCTAAGGTAGTGGTGAAGTTTCGTCGATAGTTAATATAAATGTAACCTAGTTTGCATATAAGTAAAAATGGGCTTTTCCTTATTTAAGCAATATAAAAAAAATTTTGTCGATCAGCCAATCAAATGGATTTTTAATCATGCTATATATATTTTTGCTAATATTTATATTTCTTATTTTTTTTTTATTCTTGTAATGAATTTTAATAAAATCATTCTATTATTAAAGCTAAATAAGAAGAATTTAAAAAAAAAGTGGTCTTGACAAGTCTAACAGTAGCTATTCAGTGAGTACAAGAAACTTGCAGAAGTTGCAGGTTTCTGTATGAGAAAAACTACTATAAACCGCTGTATACAAGATCTTTTTAGATATTAGATACCTATGTACTAGACCCAAATGTGAATCTTAAATTCTACAATAACCAAATGTAGTTTTTGTTTAATTATCTAGGCAGCCTACTATAAATGAAAAATATACATACTTTTTGAATTTTTTTTTCTAATAGTACAAATGCTCCACCATGTACTAGACCTGGGTAGAGATGGACAAAATACAAAATTTTTATTTTAGTATGCACATATGCATGCATTTTTTGTATACATGCATGTATGTTTTGGCCAAAATTATGATTTAATTTCTTAATGCTGGCCAGAATTAATTGCATGTTTTGTATAAGTTTTAATATTGGTGGGGCGTAAAAAATCTGGGTCTTTTATATAACAGTTTATGGTAATTGTCATAGCAAATCACATTTGGGTACCTTGGTATTAAGTAAGTTTTTATTAGAAAAAGGAGGAGAATTTTAGTTAGCAGCCCACTAGCAGTCCCGTAATTAAAGTATAGTAAATTACTAGTAACTGAAGTAATATAAATTTTTACTATTTTTTATAATACAAGCAGATTGCCAGTTAAAAAAAAAAAATAGTAGACTTAGATAAAATATAAAAAAAATTTAAAAGTATATTCAAATAGTAGCAGATAAAACTTTATTTAAAAAAAAAAAGATTACTAGAACTTTAAACTTTTTGAGCTAAGAATAAAAAGCTAAAAGAGCTTAAAAAAATATAAAAATAGTATTAACTTTCAGATAATGTTATGTATACAAGCTGCAATATTCCATATTCAGCTTATTAGGTCATAGTAATACAATAAAACAAGCAATAATCTAGCACAAGAGCTATTTTTAGTTGCACAAAAGTTTGAAATAGAACATTCAGTAACAATTGGTTGGAATGAATCAGTTTCTCATTTTAATGCTTTAATTTAAGACTTGATATATAAATGCAGGATATAAACTGCAAGACTATAAATAAGTATAAGTTGTATGATGAAATATAGGGTAAAGCAAGTGTAGCTTTAGCAGTAGCTATTAAAAGACATAATTATAACTTTATTGCTATTCTTGATAAATATTTGAATAATTGCCCAAGAGTACTATTTTCTAACAGTAATAGTAATATTTCTTCAGATAGTGAGATTGAAGCAAATAGTAATATTAGTAATAAGAAGTTGGATCCAAAAGAGTTGATGAATCTTTATAAGTATAAAGCCAGAGGTCAGCCCAAGAGAACTAACAAAATATAATATGCATATGAGCCACCAAAAAATACAAAATGCAAATTGTACTATAAAATTTGTAGTGGAACTGGCCATAATTAGATAACTTGTAGTAAAATATCAAATATTGATTATTGTTATAAGTGATATTGGCAAGTTTATACTACTAAAGACTAATTAAATATTATGTGTAATACAAAAAGTTAAATTATTTTTCAAATTACAATTAATTTCCAATTTTTTTTAGTATTTTTTTTTTTGTTGCTAAGGTGAGGTTTTGCCTTTATCTTTATTAATAAAATGTGTGAGATTCCTCGGGGGTTTCTCGAATTACAAATTATTATACAAAAATTAAGACTCAGACTATAGATAAACTAATTCTATCTAAATGATCTGCAACCTAAACCTACTAGAATGGTTAAAACTCACCTAGATTTGGATGTGGAGAATAGAGTTAGTAGGACAGCTATATTTGATCCAATTATATGACCAAATGTCTATTTTTCTAACCCAAGAGGTGAGCAGGTATTTGTATTGTTTTCATATAATTGGTCTGGTAGACCACATATACAATTATAGGTATATAGAGCTTTGTTGTGTGAGAATGTGTATGTCGATTTAGTAGATGTTGAGTAAGAAGGTTGTAACAGATTTTGTGAAGATTTCCAGTTTGCAAGTTTTATATAGTATGGTTTCTATAACTGTTTATGAATTTTTTGTGAGATAAGCAAAAAGAGTTTAACAATAGTATTAGATGCATTTTTGTAGGAAGTATATTGAAATACAATATTGATAAGTGGTATAGGGATAAATCCCTGAATTGTAGTGTAAAAAGTTGTAGTATTAAAGGGTATAGATTGTGTAGGGGAAAAACAGTAGTGTGTTATAAGATTGTTACGTAGTTGCTGTAGTTCATTGGATGTTATGTCTGATAAGTCTAAAAAGGAAAAGTTTTTGATTGCATTTTGAATAATAGTTGATATATTGTTTGAATCTGGACAAAGTAGCCAGTGGAGTTGGTGATCTGTTTGATTGCATGTAATACAAGTTGGATGTATTTGAAGAGAAAGATTTGTAAAAAGAAAATAAGAGAGAGTAGGAAGCATATGTAGTATACATTTAATTCGGAATGATTTTTGAGAACAAAGTTGAAAATTAGTATAGTTATATGTGCGCTTGTGGTTGTGATTGAGATATAGCCAGGTTGCATTCCAATCAATTTGTTGAGAAAGGGTGATAATTTATTGAATTCTGTGTTGGGAGGACCACATAGCAATAGTATGTGCATTGCAGATATTTTTTATGGCACGACGTGTTGGTTGCTCAATATTATGTTTTTTGTAAATAAAAGTAAAAGATGGGTTATAAATATTATAGGGCTAAAATTCTAGAATAGGTGAGGAAAAGTGGCTTTTTGCAAGTTTATCAGCTTTATTGTTGTATTCATTATTGCTATGTGCTTGCACTTTGTGTAGTGTAATATTGAGAGAATATGATTTGATGAGATTAAGAAGGGTATGCCAAATAGGCCAGTAATTGTATGAATAGAGTTTGTTGTAATTGTGAGTATGGGAAATAAGTGTATTTTACTTTGAAATGATGGATTGAGAATCAGTATATATGTCTATATTACTATTTCGAGGGCAAGTACAAATTGCAGATAGTATAGCAATTAGTTCAGCTTTGTATGAAGATGGTCAGTTTTGAATTTGTGTGGAAAAAGAGTGAAAGATATTGTTATTAAAAACTTGAATCCATGCAATTCCCATAGAGCATCTTGGGTTGGAGATATTAATAACTGAACCATCAGTATAAAAACAAAAGTTTGAGAGTATAGAATTAGATTGTGCTATAGATTGGAGTTTTGTGGTAGCTGAAGAAGTCAGAAAAATATCTAAAATGGGGTTGTTGTGTATTATGATTTGGGAAAGGGAAGAAGTATTAATAAAATGGCGAGATGCAATAGAATATAGCAAATCAAGATGGTTAGCATTAAGTTGAAGTTTGTTTGTAGGTTGAGTATAGATTTTTCTGCCTAAGAATTTAGTAGATATAGTAGCTGATATATCTAAAGTACAGGCATTCTGAATTCTATTTGAATTAAGAGAACATCCTGAGCAGGGTGTGCAATGTATATCAGGAGTAGGATATAGGGATGTAATGCTATAATTAGTTTGTATATTCCAATGTGTTATAGAAATGGTATTGGTAGTATAGTTAAATCGTCGAGCTTTTCCAATTATAATTTCTTGCTCAAGATAGGAAATAAGCCAAGGTTTGGATTTAGGATTAAAGTGACCAGTTTGAAATGAAAGTGAATTAAGATTAGAAAGATGTAAAGAGGTGCTAATACAGCGAGTAGTAGTGTTGGATAGAATTTTGTTTTCAAGTGCAAGAAACCAATTAAGTGTTTTTCCTGGTATAAGATTAAGGATTCTAGAAAAAATATGTGACCAAGATAGAAGAGTTGTATTGTCATAAGAAGTAAGTTGCTCTAGAAATAAAATATGCTTTGAGCGTAGTTGACGTTTAAAAGTTATATATTGAGAGTGATTGTAAAGAAGGGATTCAAGTGTAGTATAGGGGAGGTTGATAGTAAATGGACGTAAAATTTCAGCATGTGCAGATATAGAATATTCTAAGTGATTAAGAAGCTAAATTATTTTAAAGGTAGTAGTGTGTTTGTTGGGACCATCAATAATAGGGTTAGGGTGTTGTAGTATATTGGTAGTAGACCATAGATTGTTTTGTAATTGTTGTAATCGGATATGTGTACTTTACCAAGTAAATGAGGGTTGTTAAGTCGAAGTAAAAAAGTAGAAAGATGATGTTGTAATTGTATATCCCTAATGTTTTTTATTCCATATATATTGTGATTAAGCATAGTTCTATTAGTTGTATTTTTGGCAAGCCTTGCTTTATGTTTAGCAACAGTGAGGTATTTAGAGAGGATTTTGTTATATGTTGAATGCGGAAGAACTATATTGTGAATGCGATACTCAAGAATAGGTATAATAACATTGTTAATAATATATTATGCTTGCTTATCAGTAATTTGTTTAGTATCAATTGTGTTGATAAGCTCAAAAGCTTCTTGATTAATTAGTTTAGACTGTTTTGTAGATTTTGATGAAGTAGAAAACCAGCATCCAAGAAATTTAAAAGGTGTTGTAGGAGGCTGACATTGCTATTGTAGCTTAAAAAAGGAACAGAAGGTGTATGTATAGAGTTGGATACAAGAATAGATTTTTGTGGATTAACTTTAATATTGGCCATTTGGTATAATGAAGATGCTGTATGAAGAATATTTTCTAGTTGCTGTTGGGATTCAGCAATCCATAGAGTGTTATCCATATATGCAAGGACAGATGTTGATACTTGTTGGGAGTCAAAAGTATTTGAAGATATACTAAAAAGCCAAGATACAGAGGATTGGTAGCCTGTATAAGAATTAGAAATTTTGGTGATAAGAGGATCATAATAGATTCGCCAAAAGAGAGGTGTAATAGTTTCACCCTGATCTATTCCATCATGAACTTTATAAGAAGGTGTAAGCCCCAGATTAGTAATTGCTCTATTAGTTCTTTGTGTAAGAAGATTGGTAAGAGTTGTTATAAGGTGTGGTGGCATATTAAGTCTTTTAAGAGATAAAATAAAGAGATCTATATTGACTGAGTCATATACTTTGCTCATATCCTGAGACAAAAGCCAGATCTCCTTTTGATTGCAGTTTGCATTTTTAATAAAATTGTTGAGAATATGAATTGGAATATTAGTGCTATTGCCGGGAAGTGCAACATAGTTGTATAGATTAAGGATATTGTAAGAGGAAAAAACAGAGTTTAGTCGATTAGTAAGAATTTTAGTGTATAGTTTTTTAATATGTTCAATAAGGCTGATTGGTCGTGTATTGTGTAAATGTCCGTCAAAGGTTGGCTTTTTGGAAATAGGAAAAATGCGGCCATCTTTCCATTGTTTAGGAATTGAGCCAGATATTAAACACCTGTTCAATAGTGCTGTAATAGCAGTTATAGTTTGTAAACCTGCATGCTTAAGCATTTCATAGCTAATGCCAGAAGGACCACATGCTTTGTTGTTCAAGAAGTTGTTGATAGTATTGATAGTTTCTTCTAGAGTAATTGGTACTAAAATAGGGTTGTACCATTCAGATATAATATTGGGTTTGGGTGAGTATTCCGATTGCCAATCAGTAGAGTAGATGTGTTGATTATAGGTATAGTTAGTGGTCCATTGGCAAAAATATGATCAGATATAATCTTTAATTTCTGTAGGGTCTGTAAGAATATCTGTTTGAGTTTTTATATTATTAAAATAAACGGGATCAGTATAATGGTTAAGAATGCTATTAATCATTTTAGTTGGATGAGTAAGTAGTCTTTCACATCTGGTATTGATAGCTGTTTTAATGTGATGTCTAAGATGATAGGAATTTTCCAAATTTCTAGCATTGTATAGGGTTTTCCAGTATGTTTTAGTTTGAAGTAGCCAATTAGATAAATCTGATTGGCAAGAAGGTGGAGATCGAATAGAAAATTGATGCTTAGAGTTAATATTTCGAACATAAGCAAAGACTGTAGTAGGTATAGGTTGGTTGTGTGATAGTGAATATTTGGTTTGTTGTATAATATTTCCAATAATTTTGAGGTCCATGTGTAGTTCTGTAGCTTTGGAAGTAAAAGCATGATGAAAATTTCGGACTGTAAGCTTTTTGTTGGGGATAGTTTTGAAAGCAGCATTAATAATACTAGTTTGGATCTTGTGCCATATGCATTCTATAGATTCAGTAGAGCTATGAGAAAGAGGAGTATTGTTGTGAATAATATTGTATTGACATTGAGAAGAAAATTCATCCCATTTTGCTTGATTCATAAGTTTGTATTGGAAGATTCTTCATTTGCAGCGTGTTTTATGTCGAAGTTTTGAGGATAGTGCAAATGGAAATATCCATTTAGAAATAAGAATAAGGTGGTCACTATGAGTAGTAGATAGAGGTGATTGAAGTGAAAAATCTATAAAGTATGGTATTATTGTATCATGTACCCATATATAATCAATACGACCGCTTGAATCACTACGCTGCCAGGTGTGTTGGGTATTGTTAGTATGATCAGCCAAATTATACATACTATTGTAATGTAAGTAAGAGAGAAGTTTAGTTTTGGCAGTAGAGTTATTAATTAAAGAAGGAGATATATTAAAATCGCCTAAGATAATAGGGTGTAAATTTAAAGAGAGTGCATTTTGTATCCATGATATAATAACTTCTTGAGATAGGTTTCGTATTTGTTGGTTAGTTGAAGAAAGGTATACAGAAATAATTCAGAATTTAAAATCATGTTTGAAGAATAGATCAATTGCAACTGCTCCTCCAGGATGTGTAATTATATTATGAATATAAGATTTTATAGAGTTATTAACCATAATGCCAGTGTAGAGTTTAGACCTGGGTTGTAGTAAACCGGGTCACCCATGTCGAAACGGTTCACCCGGGTCAAGATTTTACAACCCGGTTCAAAATCGAGTTTAAGATCATAGAAGGGCATTCATTCGATTGGTTATAATGATAAGAGTAATGAGGTTTTATAACTTAACTTCGTCATAAAGGCTTTTAAAAATCGATTACGCTAAAATAATTGAGAAAAATAGAGCTATTTGCTCTAGATATCCGAAAGCCCACAAAACATTCTTTACTATTATTAATTAAATATAAATAACCCCCGTCACTATCTGATTACTATTCTGATTATAAGATCTTAAAAATTAATTCTTTTATGGTACCGCATATAGTTTTTGTTTGCATAGTTGACCGAACGCTCCAATTTTTCACATGCACGGTAATCATTACTGGCATGCGTATTAATCACACTTTGACTTTTGATCTGTTCACCCAATAATCCACAGTTCGAAGAGGTTCACTTCTCTCAACTCCAGGACCCTTATATACAACCCGGTTTCACCTGGGTCACCCGATTTCAAATCACACGAGTGACCCAGGTGACAGTTTTGTATCCGGGTCTAACCTCTATGCCAGTGCCTTCAGCAGAGTTGTTTAGACAAGACCAAAAATATGTGAATTGCTTGTTGTTAAAAAACTTTTTGGATTTAGACTCAGCAAGTTTGGTTTCAGTTATTCTACAAATTTGAATATTGTTAGAAAGGCAGAATTCTTCCCAAAGTTGTCTTTTGAGAGGAGCATTATAGCCTTGAACATTGTGTGTAGCAATATTAAGGTTAAGAATTGATTGTAAGGATATAGAGTTATCTAATTGGGAAGTTGTTGCAAAAGAAAAAAGCTTGTTTTCTTGGTAGTTGTTATGTGAAGATTTAATAGGTGAGTTATAATAGATAGGAAATTGGTTAGGTAGTAGTAAGATATGATTTGGAAAAAGTTTATCTTTAGTACTAAGATATACATAGGTCTCTAATGTAATTATATTTATAGATATTTTATAAGGATGAGTAAAGGATTGTTTGAGCAAATGTTTAGTAAAGGATTTAAGAGTTTGTAATTTTGGTAACAGAGGAAGGTTATGTTTTTGTAAAAATAAATTATAGCAAGTTTCCTCAAAGTGATATGATGTAATGTTATCTGAGGAGCTTTTTGTGTTTTTTACAAGGTCGCTCACCGTTTTAGACTCGGCTCTTACAGCTGTGCAGGTATCCATAGTTTGTCCTGTACATTGGATCTGACCGTCGTTATAATAGACCTCCGTGTATTTTTTTTAGTATTATTTAAATTGCTTGATTAATATAAATAGCAAAAAGTTAATATAAAGTTATATGTACCAATCTTAAAATTTTATTGATTGTAACATATAAAATAAAACATATAAAATTGCCTATTTACTCAAAATATTGCTCTAAAAGTGCTTTTTTCTGCAAAATATTTATAGTGTTAATTTGAAAAGTTTGACATTTGGTTCTGACAGATTCCCAAAAGAACATAATACCAACAAAGTTAGTTAGCATTAGTTATAATTCTAGCTAATTTGGTCAGTATTATATTTTTTTAGAAATTTGTTTTTTAGAATTTGTGATAGAACTGTATTGGGTATTGAATACATAAAATATCTCAAGTTTTTATAAATTCCTAAGTATATCAGTTATTATCTTACAAATAAATTTTTATATGTTAATTATAAAGTTCTTTTTTAGAAAACACTTGTATTAGAGTTAAAAAGTTAATATTAAAATTAGAGTTCATGTTAGAATTAGAAAGGTATATAGATAGGTGTGGTGACTTAGAGAAGTTGGTAAGTTGTCACCCCCAAGTGGCAGGTCTAGGGTTCAAATTCCACTAACGACGCTTTGAAAAATAGATCAGTGTTCCGGTAACTGTTTCCTGTCGATCAGTTGGGACATTACCTATAGTCCTTGGTTACCATCTCGAATAGGAGCTTTCGGACGAAGTTATGTTGCGTGATATAGACAAATCCAAGGAACCGGGAAAACAGAAATCTATTTGGCAAGACCAAGTAAGGAGATAGCAAAGATCTTTGACGGTGCTACCAAACCGGAATATTGGATCAGAGCCGAAGTACCGGATGTCGACCTCAGGGACAAGATCTACTAACCTTGCCGTTGGATCGAGTACTGGAGGAAAAGGTCCTATGTTATAGAAGTAGGTACCAGGGGAAGAAAAACCATAGTGGCACCTAATGCCAAGTAGATCAACTCCTCCAGGCCAACTGGATTAAAAGTCTGAGAAAACCGGTAAAGGACCAGTAGGAAAGTGATGGTGGGTACCGGGGTTGGAGCGAACCCTATAAGGGCAGAAGTAGGTAATGGTAGCAGTTGTAGGGTATCCCCTGACTGCAAGTTGTTCGCCTCGGTAAATGCGTAAGTTACCAAAGAGTAGGTGAATACCTGGTAGGACAGATACCACTCTACCAAGTTTCCTGTTGAGGATAAGCCGGATTGTACCTTCGGGTATAAAAAGGAGTCCTAAGGGCTCTTACAAAAAGAGACCCGAGTAGTTGGACTGACTGCATAGGTAACACAAACATCCAGTGAATCTGTTGAAAGTCTAGATGGGAAACTGAAAATCAGAGGGTTTAAATAGGCAATTCCCCTAGTTGGGTTGCAGGTATAGCATCTAGTGTAGAACCTTCGGGCGGACCACTTAAATTAGATACCAAAAGTGTACGTGTGGCTAGTTGTACTCTCATCCATGTAGAATCCAGATACATAAACAGAATAACACTGATAAAGTATATGCCCCAAAACAGGCACTTTGAAATCGAAAAAAAAGAAAGGTATATAGATAAAGTTAGTAATAATAGAATTTGCTTAGCAAATTAGTTAAAGTTAAAATTAAGTTCATGTTAGAGTTAAAAAGACATATAGATAAACTTAGTAATAATAGAATTTGCTTAGCAAATTTCTTAAGTTTGTTTATATAAAATCTAAATCATAAATTAGAATTTGTATTAGGGTTAGATAAAGGGATTAGTAATATAATACTAATATAATTTACTTATTTATTGTTATATGTGACTAATAACAAAAATTGTTTATGTTAGAATAGAGTGCTAGTTTAGGGACTGGGTTTAGATATTATTTAGTAAAATCACTTAAAAAAACCTTTTTGTTCATGAAAGGTGGTTTCTTAATTATGCAAAAGTGAATTTTTGATGGCAATAATAGAGACACCTACTAATTTTGCACCTACCTAGTTGTAATAGAGTTTTTTATGATATATCGATATTTGGTAAGTACAAAAATCATATGTATAGTAGGTGTCTAAAGATTCTTTCTGATAATAGGTAGCTTAATTTTTGTGTAGTATCATATCATTGAGCTATTGGTATTTATACTATATATACTACATATTATATATAAAAGAAATAGTACCCAAATTTCTTTCATATTTATAACCATAGAGTATTGATTATATTAGCAAATTTATAATAGCGTAATCTTACGTAAGATCTTACAAACTGTAATATAAGCAAAATATTACGTAATATATTTCAAAATATTTCGAAATATTAAATTTTCAAATATTACGAAAGTAATTTCGAAATATGTTACGAAATATTTTGAACTCTTTCAAAATATTTTAGAACTAGGAAACCAAGCTGGATCAGTAGATCTGTAACCTGGATCATGCATTAGACTGATTTTTTGAAATAGTTCGAAATAGTTTGATGTTGTTCAAATTCTGTACTACAAGATCAGATTAGATCTTTTGTTTATAATTAAATCTTCTATTTTGTTTTTTTTCACTTTTTTGTTTTTCATTTTTTTTTCGTTCGTTTTTTTGTTTTCGTTTGTTTTTTTTTCCATTTTTTTTATTTATTTATTTTTTAATTTTTTTATTATTTTGGCACTTTACAAAAAAAACACCCAACTTTTTGAAACCTTGCACATATCAACTATGACTTCCGACACTTTCAAGAACATACTCCAGCAATTTCTAAACTTTCAAGAACGCTTTTTTAGAGAAATGGGTGCAAGTTTCGCAAGTTTTCGCAAGTTCTTGCAAGGTTTCGCTTCATTTATTTTTCATTTCGTGTTTTTTGTTTTTGTTTTTTTAGTTTATTTTTAAAATTTTTTTTATTTATTGTCGCAGCTGATGCTGAAAATGGCTGATACTAAAATTTGGGATCTCGATTTGAAACTATAAGCCCTGCTAAAATCCACAAATACTCTTTAAATACCAAATGTACCCCCAAAGCACACCCTAACCTTATAAGACAAAAATGAAAAAATCACTACAAAAAAATTTTAAAATTTCATATCAAATTAGATCAAAATTTCAGCATTAGCCGTTTTCAGCATCAGCTACAACAATTAATTTATTTTATTTTGGCACTTTGCGAGAAAAACTAACAGCTTTTCGAAACCTTGCACATGCCAGCTACGACTTTCGACACTTTCAAGAGCACATACCAGCAATTTCTAAATTTTTATGAACGGTTCTTTAGAGAAATGGGTGCAAGTTTTTGCAAGTTTTTGCTAAGTTTTGCAAGTTTTTGCAAGTTCTTGCAAGGTTTTGCTTTATTTTTTTTTTGTTTCGTGTTTTTTGTTTTTGTTTTTTTGGCTTATTTTTAAATTTTTTTTATTAATTTATTTTATTTCAGCACTTTGCGAGAAAAACAACAACTTTTCGAAACTTTGCGCATTCCAACGACAACTTCCAACATTTTCAAGAACACATCCCCAGCAATTTCTAAATTTTTAAAAACGCTTCTTTAAAGAAATGAGTGCAAGATTTCGCAAGTTTTTGCTAATTTTTGCAAGTTTTTGCAAGTTCTTGCAAGGTTTCATTTCAATTTTTTTTTTGTTTCATGCCTTTTGTTTTTGTTTTTTTGGTTTATTTTTAAATTTTTTTTATTAATTTATTTTATTTCGGCACTTTGTGAGAAAGACAACAACTTTTTGAAACCTTGCGCATTCCAACGACAACTTCTGACACTTTTAAAAATGATAGAAAACAAAAAAACAAAGGTAATAGCTAACTGTAAGGTGAGTGAAAATAAGTGTATAGGACTAGTTTTTTGTATATAGTAATAGAATTAGATGCGACAAAGTGTGAAAGTAGTTTAAAATATTTGTAATAATGTAAAAATAATACGGAATATATAATAAAGTATGTAATATTAATTAAAAATATATATTTAATAAATGTAAAATACACGTAAAAACTCAATACAACTCTTTCTGACGATCCTTTGGACCAAAACTTCCCATAAGCACCGACCTACGAAAATTTTGTAGTTAGTATTTTTATATATAACAAAAACTCTATCTAGAAGCAACTTGGATACAGGACTTCAGATTGCATGTAAGAAGACTAAAATAGAGCTAAAAAAGATTTTTTCTTGTGGGTTTGGTCCTCCGAGTAGAAGACTTCGTTGCTATAGAAAACGTAGTAAGGCTAAAACCCTAGAGTTTTTTGTCAAAAGATGTGGAAGTCTAGACAGAAACATACTTTTGGTTATCTATACTATTTTACAAAATGTAAAACTTACACTTTTTACAAGTTTTGGTTACTCTGCTATCTCTCTTTGGTTTTTTCGAAATTTTGCCAAAAAGTGGGCAATTCAGTTTGCCCTCTCCAAAAGATCGGCAGTGTTTACTCCTTCCAATTTGGGAATATATCTACCTAATCGGAATCAGTCACGAGTGAATTTGAATTCTGCGAATAAACGAATGACACATGAGATGTTTTGGTGGAAAATTCAAGATGAAATTTCTTTCTAGAAGTTTCTATTAGAAGTAGTTTAGTTTTTTCTCTTTTATGTATATAAATAATACTTTGGCAGAATTATGCTGCACAGTATTATAATTTTTTAAACATTAGCAGTATTAGTATTAGTATTAGTATTAGTATTTGTT